>JAOXYM010000012.1:21050287-21063724 GCA_028567055.1 Leptatherina wallacei | reverse complement strand
GACCAGAAGGTGTGTCTGGCTTGCTGAGGTCATGGCGTCACGTCTTGACCGAGGGGGTGTGCTGAGGCGGCGGAGGCGAGGGGACGCGGTGCACGGGAAGGCTTGGACCCCGGTATAACTGCTTGCAGTTCTAGTTCTTATTTGATTTACCCCAAGAATAAAAAGCTTTTGTCTGTTAACTCAGAATGTGATTAAACATTTTCTTCAAACTAAACCTGCAGGCAAGTCTTCAAGTATCCAACATCTCAAAATTGCAGAATTGACAGTAAAATAATGTATGCATACTAATACATTTTAACTGGGTTTGTCTTCAAATACATTTTTTTCTGTTGATATGCAAATCCAGTTGGAACATGCTACACACCTCAACCTCTGTGTGATCATTACAATATTTGTCTATAAACAGGCTCTAAACATGGGAATTCAGTGATCTCAGCAAGACAGCATGAAAAGTCAGTGTCACTTAAAGATATCTGCATCCGTTTGTTTATACTTGATTTTGAATGAAAAACAACACATTTTTCAACCATTGTGAAGAAAAGTGTAAATTAATACTGAGACTAGTAATTGTATTTCATAATATAAATACTACTGTTATGTTCAAACTTACTGAAAACCCAAGAAAAGATGGATGAGAAACAATATGTTCTATATTTTGGGATACTATGATATACAATGCAACACTAGACAACATATATATACTTTACAAAGCAGCCATCCAATAATAAACTTTTCATTCTAAAAGCTACAGTGTGATGGTGCAGATGAACTCAGAGATTGTGTCTGTCTGCACACGTATTTTATTTCACTTGTTCCCTGTACTGTATGTAAACGTCTGTGCGTTGTACACTCTGTGGCTCCTCTTCTCAGAGATGCACTCGCTGTTTACACTGCCATCTTCAACACGCCCTTCATTTTCTCTCTTGGAATATTCATAACAATTAAAACCCTGTTCCCAAAAATAGACAGCTGTGATTATGTTGGCAGGGAGCAGATATCCCATATGAAAATTAGTTGTGTACTTTTAATGAAATGAGTGCAGAACATTCAATTTATTATTTTATTAAGTTATTCTGTGTGGTTTGGGCTTGTTGCTCAGAGGCAGTTTATCAAGGTAAACTCTGCATTTCACCAGAAACTAATTGAAAATTCACACATCAAGCTCATTGGAATGGAAAATGGCTGCTGCTAAATCAAGTGCAGGGGATTATGTGCTTCTTTTTTTTTTAATTAGCTGTATTCAAATACTGGTAATTCCCAAAAAGGAATTTTTCTGAAACACGATTATGAGGTATCCTAAAATAGCAGAATAGGATAAATGGTCATGTGCTGGATATGTTTTACAGACTTTGTGCGTTTCAGAAATGTTTTTATTTTAAATAACTAAAACAGCTACATCCTGTCTCCATTAATATTTCCTGTTGATTTTAAGGAACATGTCTGATATGAGTTTGACCTTCTTGTCTTTAAATGGTTTTATTTGTTTTATTGTTCTTATTTGTTTGATTGCTTCCACTGTGTTGTTGTTTTTAGTTTTAGATTTTTATTGCGCAGCACTTTGAGCACTTGAACATTAATCACATTCAATTCAACTTAAAGATCCTGTGTATAGAATTCAACATTTTATGAAAGCAGCAGTGTCTCAGACCAAAGCAAACAGAATTAAAACTAAAATTTACGCATGGGTCCCAACATGCTGCCATGAGAGCATAGCTCCAATTACAACTATAAAGGTGAGTAAGATGTCATCCTTTGGTATATCTTTGCAAAGCAAATAGTAAATGTCTAATTTAGTATAAAGATTTTACGTGTTGGACATTTAATTCTCCATCAAGGTCAACTCACTGCATCTCACCTATTCCCATCATGGTAATCAGATAATGTGATCCACAAACAGGTTTATATAAGTTGTCACTCGGAAAAGATAGCCTGCCAGAATTGGAAGACATTACACCACCTCTTCACACACCTTGGGTTAGAGTTACGGCTCGGATGTTGTCTCTTGTTAACAGCAAACCAAAACCCTTACTGCCATTCTCTCTTTCCCATATCAATGCTATCGCTCCTGTACTTCCTCCATACATCATGGTCAGTCCCTTCTATTTCGACTCCTTATCCTCTCTTGCGGTAGGTGGAGTTGGGTGGAGAAAAAAAACCATTTGCTTGACTCTGAATACAGCCTTCAGAGCATCTTACAGGAGAAGCTGAAAAAGTTGCAAATTCCATTTCATTGTTCTCAGCCTGCGTATAAAGAGGTTGTTTTTAATGCGTATCTCTGTGTAAGTGCATGCATATATGTTAGACCTGATGGCAAAATGCAGTCCTGTAGATCCCTACTATAACAGGAACTACCATAGATGTGGCTTTAAGAACAACATCTGTTTATATGTCTGTCAGTGTGCAGATTTTGTCACCGTGGTCGTAAATGTGCACTCATCAAACTTGAAAGGCATGTAAAAGAAATCCAAATAAAAGTTAAGTTCAAAACTGTATGTACTATCCCCGTTGATCCTGGTGCCTGCTTTTGACCAGGCACTGGTAACAGTTCAGAGCAGAGATTTAGTTGGTCTGCTTATAACCCTGCCATGATGCCAGTTGTTTTTTACTTTGGAAATGCATAAATTAGGTGCTACTGTAGCTACTGAGTTATCCATGGACTCCAAACTCTGTTGGACTGCTTTGGTAGAAAAGCGTCATGAAGTAGGGGCTCAATCCATGCAGTATAGCCTCCATGGTCACTATACTCTAAGCTTTAGCAATGTAATACAGTCTATGAGAGCCCAGCCTCCTTCTCTCATGAAGACCATGGGATGTTGGACTCTTTTGCCTGAGCATGTTTAACTTTTCCCAGTAATGAAGGATGATTAAACTGTGTGATCCTTATTTATTTTCTTTTTTTTCCCCTCACATCATTTGACAGAATATATACTTGGATACTTTCAGCATTCTCTTTTTCCAACCAGAAGTGCCTCACAGTGAATAACTTAAAAACTTGTGGAGCCTCATGTGAGCATACGATAAAGTTAGTTGATAAAGCAGGGGACAAAGAACAAAGCGATGGAAAGAACAAGAGGAAAAAATGATCATGGTACAGTAGAGAGAGGTGTCCATGTCTCTCATTCTGCAAACAAACAAAAAGTAAACACAGGTGAAGGAAACACTGTGACACTTGATGCTGCTGATCGCTCCTCCACCTCCCCACTCAGGTTTCCCAGGAGACCATTCTGTCAGCCACTGGACAATAGCAGCGCAAAAAGCCAACACCTCTCTCCCCCCGAGGCGCTCAGAGACAAAAGAGGGAAAAAAAGCGATACAACATCTTTGTTTGCTGAGATTAAAACATGTTGCATTCATGGCCTCCCTCCCATCCTCTCTCCCCAGAGGTAACTCTACCAGGCAAGAGATGTACTGTAACTGTCCGTGAACTCTCTCCATTCTTGGATGCTCATAAAACTCTTCCTTATTATTTCGGTGTTTCCTATTGTCTAGTTGCCTTTGTGGTGTGTTTTGTGATGCTGTGATTAGCTGATCAGACTTGGCGAAGGGTGAATGAGCCTGCCTATCCTTTTGCTGTGGTTTCCCTGTGATATGGGTATAAAGTTGGTGATGTGACTAGACTTGTGCCCCAGCCTGATTGTTAATGTAACAGAATAGTTTCTTGAAAAAAAAATCAAACAAATAAAATCCAGCCTAGCCCATCCATATAGGAAATCTGACACTGATAATAACCGCTCAGGAATGCACTCACAAACATGGTGTCCTGTGCAGTAAAAAAAAAAAAGTTTGCTCTTAATGATTGTCACATCCGTGTATCCTGATAACATAATACTTTTATACTTACATACCTGATAGATTAATCCACCTTTACTAACACCTGACACTTATGCAGTCCTCATAACTGTTATTCCACAGTGAGTTGACATGTGTGGGACACACATCAAACCCACTAGTCTATCACTGAATGGTGGCAGGGAGGATGGCCTTAAGACACACCGTCTCTCCACCCTAGGGTTTCTGCCAATCTGGCAACCACAGTGGGAGGTCTCAGTCTCATCAAACACTGCAGGACCCAGACCATTTACCTACCTTTCTCCGTCTTTGTTGGCTTCAGAGCTGAGTTAACAAATGATGCACCTGTAGTTAAACCATTTATCTCCCCCCCATCTCTAACATTTCTTTTCACATGAAAACAATTTAACTGGAAAATTATATTTGGTTTGATGATCAATCAAAATAACCATGGGATTGTTTTCAAAGCAACTTTTGATTACTCTTTTTGTGTTTTACAGTACATACAACATTAAGATCCATTGTACTGGGGGTGGGGGACCAAAAAACACACAAATGACTACAGTATATTAGAGATAATGGAATAAGTAATTCCATTATCTCTGCAAGTAAGATTAATATAACCTGAGAACTTTCAGTCATACAGCCAAAAGCTGAAATCAAATGTCAAATATTGACTTTTAAAGAATGTAAGTTGGGTAATTTTCCAGGTTGACTATTTTATGTAAGGGCCCACTTGAGGTTGTACATTGTAATCTTAAGTTTTTGCAGCCAGAGGTGAATGTCATTGTATGAATCTAAATAAGAAGTAGTCCATCCATAATAACTCATAATTCATAAGTCTTAATTTAGATAAAACGGGTGCAGTGTAAAAATAAATAAATAGGTAATAAAACAAACATGGTATTACATGTCATATCAACACAGAATGTAGCCTTTAGCATCAGTTTTCAATGACACAAGTAAATTAAGTAAAACTTCTTAACATATTGTGCAATTTTCTTGGATTAAAATCTTCAAACTGTATTAAAAACCTTCCCAAAATGTATTCCTAATCCAATAGTTTTGGTTCCTAATCTTTATCAGAGTATAACAGTGCCTAACCTTGATGAGAAACCCATGTTGCTGACACCTGATCTAACGGTGTTTAAACAGAGACTGAAACCAACAGCGAAAGTTGAATAAATGAAACTTGTTTTCTTCTTTCTGACTCCTGAGACTCTACACCAGGGGTGTGCAAAGTCATTCAACAACAACAGAATGACTCGTTCATTTGAATCAAGTGTGTTGGAGCAGGGAAACATAGAAAATCTGCAGAATTGTGGCCCTTGTGGACTGGAGCTGGGCACCCCTGTTCTACACCTTATACTTTCCTTTTCACTGAAGAGGAGTTTGTTCCTTGTTCGTTAATTGAAACTTCAAAATGAAGTTTGCAGTCTTTGCCAGTGCTCTGCATAGCAGCTATATTTGATGCAGTGGGAATGACAAGGCTAGCTAATATCAAGTTACAAACTTCAGTGGTTAGTATGTACAAATGAATGACTTGAAAAGTGCAACCAACCCATCACATTACCTCTCTGTTCCAAGTGTAGGACAAACATTTGGAAGCTATAAATATTACAGATCCTCTAGAACCAGAACTCTAGAAACAGCAATGCAACATGGTGGACTCCACTGAAGAGAAACAATAGTTTCTGTAGATACAAATACCTTGTTCTATGTACAGTCATTTGATTTTACTCCAATTATATAATTTTCACAAGTATTATGTTGCATCTCTGCCAACAGAACTCCCGGGCCCCGGTGCTTTCAGACAGTATGTTCTTACTGGTAAAAACAGTGATGGGTGAGGCAGATTTTCCTGTTTTATTTCCATGTTCCACAGTACCCAGTAGGCATAATGCAAATAGTGATAGTTTTCTTCTTAAGCCATTTGTTTTTCTCTTAACATCTAAAAAAGAAAAAAAAAACTCTTCATTCCCACATATTTCATTCAAAAACATGAATGTAGGTAAGAACATTGTGTGTCTGTTGCGATTTGTCCTAATTCTTAATGAAAGAACTCTGAGCTTCTGCAGTCTCAGCCAATATTTAACTCATACTGTATGTTTAGATGAGCCTGTGGTTTCACATGACTTTTCAAAAGACACTAAACTCAACCAGGCAATTGGTCTTGATGTGCGCTCTTTTCAGTGAAAGGGGAGTGGATAATGGATAATGTAGCCTCCCCTCAAACCCTCCCTCCGTCTCCCACTACACAAACAAAATGCCCAGATAATGAGGCTGGGTGAGAAAGTGTAAAGTGGAGGTGTATTGAGGGGCTATGTAAGCTGGCCTAATCCTCCTTCACAGCATTTGTTGTGTCATTAGAGCTGTATGGGTTGTGGATCCTGTGACACGGGCCCTATTCACTCCTGTAGCCCTTAGCCAGTACACTGCAGACATCCAGTGTTGTGTTGAAAGCCACTATATGCAACAGTGGATTCTTAAATGTGCGAGTATCCACACAGCGACCACAAAGGACGTCTGCACCGGAGATAAAATTTTAAAAAAAGGAAGGCAAAATAAAGTGACAAGATGTAAATACAACAAATAAAAACATACTCATCGAGATTCACTCAGCAGCTTTATTATTGTGCAAATCTCCAGCAACACAGTAGCTGAGAGACTACAACAAGTGCTGTGCATGTCAGGATGACACAGAGAACCTGGCTGCATGAATAAACTGCTAATGTTGTGGTATGGCATCCTTATTTTATGAAAAGAGTGAAAGCGTGTGATCTACTGTCTTAGTTTGCTTAACTTGTTGAGATGCCTTTATGCAAACAGATTTATCCAGCAATGAACCAGATCCTAGTGCTGGTCCCTTCCAGCACAATAATCAATTTAAGACTATTTAATAGGCTGCTGGATTATTCATATCTTAAGCTGGAAGAAAATAGATCCTCTACAGGATACAGTACTATGCCGAGTTACAGTGGAGTATATTATTGTGCATTTGCTTTTGTTTTTTAAACAGGAAACACAAAAGTCAAACAATTTTACCAGGAAATCTAATTCCCCACTATGATCATGGTTATTCCAGTTTTAATGAAAACTGAGATTCTTAATGAGTCTGAGTCAAAAACAGAGATAAAATGGCACCATCCAATGTATAAGGCTGAGGTTTTACCAGGTTACAGTCCAATTACACCAGGGAAGGGAGTTTATTATGCAAATAAATGTTTATTGACAAGAAATACGTGCTCCTCATTCAAGAGCTGGTTTATATATTTATTCTCTATTTTTTTAAGAAAAAGGCCCTGGAACTACATCCCTACTTTGATGAACCGTTTAAATGAACGCATTCATAATTAGTGCTAATGAGTGGGAACTCTACTTTGTGCAGCTACTGTACATTCTGTCTAACTGTATAGGGACATACAGTGCTGACTGAGGTAGCAGAGATTTTTTTCCATTTTGATGTAAACCATACAACTTAGGAAAAAGATGAACAGATTCATCTACAGTACAGTGTGATAGAACAAAATAGCAATATTGCTTTTGGCTACAGCTCTTATTGCTGGCTCATACTAAGCTAATAAGGCTCAAATGATAGAAGCAGCTTTGATTACAGTTCCCTTTTATTATAGGTACATCTAAACTCTCAATATGTGAATGTCACTACCACCTATACTAAAACCCATTAATTCAACATGCTAATTGGATGTACCAATTCCACTATGTCCATAACACTCAATACAACTTCAGCCAACAGTATGTGCAAGGTTCCTCGCATCAGCCTTTAAGACTTTTTCTGATACTTCAAAAGCAAAAACAGATTAAATGTAAGGTCAATTTGGCCAGTGAAATGACAAAACAAGAGCACACTGTCAGAGTACTTGAGCACATGGCTGATTTCTCCTTAAAGAATGGCTGATACTTACTTAAGATCATATATATTCAAAGGATTTGCTGAAACTTTGATACATTTAACAGAATTTAAAAGCATTTGTTGTGTCTAAATACTTGAAGGCAAATTATTTTCAGCACCTGCAATTGTCCCGAATCGGGACTGTTAAGTCTGATCTCATTTGGGCTGTTCTTTGACCTGATGCTCCCGGAGAGCACCTGTATAGGTAGCCGTCCACACATGCAGGGCTGTTCCAGCGGAGAGGGTGAGGAAGAAGAGGAAAGCAACTTGGAAACCAAACCAATCCACCACACCTCCAGCCAGAGCGCTGAACATCAGCTTCCCCAGCACCTCTAGAGTCGCCAGGAAACTGTAGTGGGTGGCCTAAGAGGATCACAGAAGAATGACAGTGAGGGGAGCAAACATATGTGAGGAGGAATGATGAGAAAGAAGATTAAAACAAGATGAAGGGGAAAGAAGTGACAATTAAAAAAGAAAAAGGGAAAAGGATTTTGGGTAAGAGCGATAAACATTGGGAGCAGAAGGAGAAAGTTGGGAAGTTATCAAAGGTAGACTGTGTTTAGGCTTTCATAAAAATAAAAAAAACAACCATTCACAACAGATGGAGGAATGAGTGAAGGTCTGAAATATGCAGGAAAAAAGTGCAAAAAAAAAAAGAGTATAAAAATGAAAGACTAAAAGCCTAAAAGAGAAAGCGTGAGATCATGGCATGAGACGATGGAAAGAGTCCAGACGAAGCGGAGTATCTGATCTCAGCCTTAAGGCTTTCATGATTGAGTGAGAGAAAAGGAGAAAGAGAGGGACAGATTACCTAATCTTTGCAAGCCTTCTCTCTGCCCATGAGCAGCACATTCAACAGGTAACACTGACAAGACTCTAGTGACACCTACACCACTGAGTGAACAAAATTATTCATTAGAATCAGAGCTCTTTTATTCTTAATTAAACTCAATTTCAAATGCTTTGAGTACAGCAATCACAGAAACAACAAATTTCCTTCATTACGAGTCTGCATTCTTAAAAAAGCTATTCTTTTTAATATTGTTAAAACCACTACAGGATTTTTTATTTTTTTTCACTTTAACTAAATAATTTAGAAGTAGAGTTGCAACAAGTAAGTTATTGATCAGGATGATGGGCAGACCATTAATCAGTGACTTATTATTCACTCATTTTCTTTAGTTAAAACAGAAAACCCACTCCATAGTACAGAGCTGCGTAAATGAGATGATTTGTTACTTTTCTCTTTCTTATGTCATCGCAAACTGCTGCTTTCCACAATGTCACTTTGGACAGGAAAAACTGGTCATAAATCAGTTAATTAAAATACAAATAATCAGCCGATAGATAAATGACTCAGGCTGTCCTTTCTAGGTGTTCTAGTCGAGAAAAAAATTTGAACAGAATATCTTTCACCGGATAATAAAAAATAAAAATTAAATGATATGGATTTGATGAGGAGCTATTAGTAACTTCAGAAAACATGTGCCTTAGCTGTGGTCTGTAGGCTGATGTAGAGTGCTCTGAGAGCCTGTGTGACCACAGCTAAGTGGAGTGTCTTTATTCTGAGCAACTTGTTTAACAGATTTGGTTTCTTTCTCCTGGGGATCGTTAACAAGCACTCACACTATCAGCTTTCTGTTACTGGATAGCGCTACTTTCAATAACACGCACATATGTACTCTCGACGAGCACAGGCGATCTAATGCCTTCCCGTTCTGTGCGCGCGCGTGCTGCCATCTGTAGATTTCTCTTTTTGTTTTTCCTGCTTCTGCACATTAAGACTCATGGCAATTTAAATGATAATTTGTCACCTTCAGAGACTGACAGAGTGACGTCTGAAACCCTGTGTGAACAACGATCACCTCCAGGCAACAATGGCCCAGTTACGACAGGGACAAAAGGAGTTATGTCAAAGGGAAGAGAACGACAGAGGAGAAGGAAAGGTTTGACAGGAAAAGAGAGCATTTAGAAGACTACTGTACGAAGTGACAAAGAGGCACAGTGAGGTGGTTGGAAGCACAAAGCCAGCAGGAAAGGAAGAAAACACAGGAGGAAAGCAATGAAAAGAAACTGGGTGTGCTTAGACTGGAGATTTTCCAAGTAGAAACAGCTGATGAGAACTGACAGGTATAGGTAACAGTAGGTGTGGTACTGTATGCTGAAGATTTCCCTCCCTGGCCTCTCTTTGACAAGCATAGGAAATGACCTAACATTACCATATAACAAAATTAAACCAAGACAGATGAGAGGAAAGAAAAGAAGGAAAGGACAAACAGCTTAAAGAAAAGATTGTTTTCATGTTTATACAGCCCCAGGAGATGACCTAACTCTACTCAACAACACAATTAACATAAGAAACAATAGTGACAGGGGAGCAATGTTGTTATATAACAGCTTAGGACTCCAGAATGAGGCATGAGTAAAGTCTTTGTTACCTGAATGCTGTCCTCTGCCCTCTGAGTGCAATGCATCATTGTAGTGAAGGTGAGCGTCGTGATAAGACCACCCAGGAAGTGTTGAACGCTCATGCTGAGGACTGCCATACCTTAGGAAACATACACATGAAAGCAAAACAAATCAACATCAGTCACACAATATCTGTGTCCAGCTACAGCAAACAATGCAAAGTGTGTTTTTCTCACAAAAAAATATGTTTTACACCGTTGTCTGCTCTCCTACACCTCTCACTATTCTGTGTAGAAGTCAAAGCAGCACAAAAAGGTAGACTGCTGAAGTGTCACCCCTCCCCTCCATATCCCCAAAACACATGTAGTGTTATCCTCTGAGGGGAAGAGGCAGAGCAGTGTGAGTGGAGAACACAGAGGAACCACAGAGCCTATCTGTCTCTGCTCCCACGAACACTGAATTATTCAGTCAAGCCGCTAGAGTTTTTGCCGAATAAGAGTCTTCAGTCAGCGACACGAGGCTGTGTGTGGAGTCAGACAGATACACTGCCTGATCAGACTGGAAGAGTGGGAAGCAGAGTGTTATCATGTAATATTGAAAATCTGAAACTGAATGTTTTTGTGTTTTGGGAATTTTTTTTTTATTATGTTTTTTTTTTTTGGGGGGGCAAGGAACAACTGTCGTCCACCCTGTGGAAATTGGCTTCATTAGTGCAGCAACATGGTGAGACACGGCGTGAAACTGGAGCAAAGCTCAGAAAAAGAAACAAAACTTCTCAGAAAAATGAGCAGCGCCTCGTTAAAGCTCCGGAGGAGGGACACGTCTAATTGGTGTTCCTGCAGATAACAAGACCAGAGTGGACGAGGACGATGTCTTCACCCTGCCATGTGGCTGATGACCCCAGCAGGACCGTGTCAAGCAGGTACAACCAGTCTGCACAGAACAAGGAAATAAACTGGTGGACATGATTTATAATTGCTTCATAACTCCACGCTGAAGGGATAGAAGTATGTGGAACGGCTTGTATCATCCTTTATCTTCATGGTGTGGGCGTAGAGAAAATCATTCATGTCCGACAAGTTAGTTACTAAAATATATTATTTACAACCTTGTCTGCAAGTTGGATTTAATCAGGGATGGATTTATTATGGTTTTTCCTCGGAACAATCAAAGAACACAAATATCTAACCAGCCAATCAGACGGCAGCATCTCAACACATCCAGTCATGTGGACATGATGAAGTTCAATCTGAGCATCAGAATGAGGAAGAAAGGAGATTTATGGTTGTTGGTCTGCGTATTTACTGGGATTTTCACCCACAACCATCTCTAGGGGTTACAGAGGATGGTCTGAAGGAGAGAAAACATCCAGTGAGCAGCAAGTTGTCTGGACCAACATGTCTTGTTGATGTCAGAGGAGGAAACTCAACATTCAGCTTTGTTCTTCATTCCATTGCATGGTCCATACAAGTTGTACCTCGTAGGAAAGGTGACTAATCAGGCTTCTTATTGGTCTAAAAGACAGCACCGACCGCAAGTATTAAAAGAGAAATTATGGACTGAAAAAATTATCTATACAAAAATACTCCTCAAAGTTCATGTTTCTGTGAAACAGACGGTTCGAGCATCTTAGTGATCTTTCTATTACATTCTTGTTGTCAAAATGATCAGAAAAGTGTTCATTTGTCCTTGTGTGGTGTGTAGTTCAGCCATTTGTGTGGACATAAATTCAAAATGGCCACCAAAAGATTCCCCCGAGGGACATCATAGTATTATATCCATTATCTTAGCTTAGCATAAGTACAGCTGAGGCTAGATGGCATTAGTTTTACACTCATTTGCTCTCAACACAAACAAGGCAACGTGTCTTCGTCCACAGCTTTACATAAATATAATCTTTATTTTCCATTTGCATATTTAAGAAGGCTATGCTTGAAATTCAACAGCCTCGTATCAGAAGAATAATTTTGTAAGAAGGCAAGTTGAAGCTGCAACATGAGGCGGTTTACATCTAGAACTAAACCTCCAGACCAGCATCGCTCTCCCGGGTCCACAACCACCTAACAGCTTACAGAGAAACGTGTGTCTACGTCGGGGTCGGACTCAAGTTCTGGTCAACTAATACTTAAAAGGATCAATCGCTACTATACATAAATCATACATATATACATAACTTACATACATACTGTACATGCACACTTTCCATTGATGGATCTTAAAGAGGATTCATGGTCCGACCTGGTTCTACCAGAATGGAAATGATGGACAGATTATGAAATATTAATGATAATAAGTTGTTTAATAATAATTCTGGGTTGTGATCGCTCTGCAGGAGCGTCAGCATCATGTGCGTTGTGACTTCTTTCTGCAGTGGAAATAAAATACAGAAACCGTCTGGATGTCTACGTAGAGAAAAGTGGGCCTGTGGAAGCGGCAGTGAAGACGGGTCCGGTGTAGAGTCCCGGTCCATCGACGGGCACCTGTGAAAGAAAAACAAGCCGTCACATTTAGATCACAGTTCGAGACCTGCGCTGCTTTCAAGACAAACATTTCATGTTGGGACGTCGAGTAAAATGTAGAATAAAACCAGAATGCAATGATTTACAAATCCCATAAACTCGTGGTTTATTCCCAGTAGAACGTAAACAATGTATCAGATGCTTAAACTGGGATTTTTTTATCATTTCGTGGAAAATAGGAGTTCATTTAGAATCTGATGGCAGCAACACGTCTGTTAAAAAGTCGGAACAGGAGAACCAAAAGATGGAAAAATAACATCTGGAGGAGCTAATCCGGTTGCTAGGCAACAGGTCGGTAACATGACTTGAGTATAAAAGGAGCATTTCAGAGAGGCGGAGTCTCTCAGACGGAAAAATGGACAGAGGTTCACCGATCCGAGACGAACTGGGACAATTTTAGAGAAATACTCCTCAACATAAAATTGGGAAGATCCCACCATGTACAGTGTTTAATGCTGTCAGAAGGAATCTCTGTGTGCTGGGAAGAGAAATCATTCCAGGTACCCGACTGATGTGTAACATGCACACGTTGTGTAAAAGTTACGTCATTAAAAAAAGTAGAAACCGATACCAACAATTTTTTATATCACATTTTAATGCCGATATCGGTTGAAAGTATCAGACATGGTTCTCTACTGGAAACCAGTGCCTGGACTCAGGAAGACTTCCAGTAAGCAGGTTAAAGCTCGATGATGCAGAGAAGAAGCCGGATGTGATCATGATCCAGGTTTGTTTACGTTCTACTGGGAATAAAATATGATGTTTATGTTCTACTGGGAATAAAATATGTTGTTTATGTTCTACTGG
>JAOXYM010000012.1:21018841-21040888 GCA_028567055.1 Leptatherina wallacei | reverse complement strand
TATATATATATATATATATATATATATATATATATATATATATACATATATAAACTAGAAGAAGAAGTTTTTTGCATCTTCGTAATGTTTGATTTTGACCCGAGCCGGCTGGAAGAATCCAAAAAACGCGTTGCCATTTAGACAAGAAGCATAGTATAGTACTAACATGCATCTCCAGTATCATAGTGGTTGGTCACTAAATGTTCTCCACCGTACTGTATGGCTATGACTCTGCCAGTAGATCGCACAGATCACCTGTGACTAGAGGCCACTCCTGCAAATATGAAAGCTAAAATGCTTAGTTGATCAAAACAGCTATTTTGTCTATCAATCAAACCTGACAGTATAATTTATGAGTGTAATGCCAAAAATGATCTGGTTCCAGCCTCTGTAATCAGATTTTTTCGGATTCTGGGAAGCCATGCTGGACATTTTTATTATTTTTGCTCTTTTTGATATCCTGTATAACCATTTCATCAAGGGGTTAGCTAGCAGATTAATCCGAACTATTAGGGTCCACCACTCTGGATATCAGATAACTCCTTAGAAGGATGTATATTTGGTGACAAACAATAAAGGTCTATGACTTTTATAAGGGTTAATATTTTTACAGATTAGGACTACCTGAACTGAGCGAGCAACAGGCCTCCTAAAGATGACCCACAGATGGAGAATCCCATTGCAATAACACCGTTCCAGAAGCCGAGTTCCCTGGCGGTCATGTGATGATCCAACAGGAAAAGAGGAAACATGGTAACAGCACCCTGCTCACCTGTACACACAGATATAGGAGACACAGAAAGACACAGACAAAGAGACGTAAAAAGGCAAAGTGAGAAACAAAAGGAAGACAAGAAGGAAAAATGGGGGAAGGGGGAGGGGGGGGGGGACAAATGGCATAGACATGGATGAGTTGTACAGTCACATATGCTGGTGGTAGAATTAAGTTCAGCGTGTAATATGTACAGTGCGTCTCTGACTAAGCACTACTATTTTTCACCTACAGTAAATATGCACGATACTTCCTGAATACACATGCCTATTGCAATCACAGTCAAATACAATAAGGATGTTGTATCAAACTGTTTAGCCTGCAAGCCTGAACATGGTTTCCCTGAAATGACGACTACGGGATCAAATGCAGCATACTGATGTATGGCGTACCTAGGCCTATTCCTGGAAAGTGTCAATAATAGATGCCTGACAAGAAAAAGAATACCCTCAGTCACTTTATCAAACAGGGGACTAGCACTTTTCCTAAAGCATAAAAAGGAAAACACAACAAACAGGCAAAAACTTCCACGGATGAAACAGACCTCACAAAGACCTTTCAGTCAAAATAAAAAGTTTCTGTCAGGCAGTAAGACTTTCTCTGTGTAGCGTTGAGTGTGGGGGTAATGTTCTGCTGAACATTACAGTAAAATATTCAGTGGTGCCGACTACACGGCATTATTATATTAATGGTGACTGACTTCAGAAAAACAGTGGGACCAAGGAGCTGTGTGAGTGACAGCTTGGCTCCCAGACTGCTGTCAAAGACGGCACAACATTACCAACGACTCACTCACTCAGTCAGCCAGGAGACAAACAAAAATAGAGGAAGAGGAACAAAGACAGATGAAACAGACTGAAAAAAAATAACAAGAGAAAGCTGAGAGGCTCCCAGTGATAGGGAAAGCAGCAGCAGAATCAGTGTCACCGCTGTAACGGTGGTGTGACAACTCCGCAGAAATGTGGGGAAGGAAATGTGGATTCTCTGCGTAGAAAACACTTGTCTTTCACTTCTGTCACTCATGTGTTACTGATGGCAAATTACATACGCACAACCCAGACGGGGCTGAGTGTATCATGAAATTTTGGATTAAAATCATTTTAGACAGGGGGATCCTTGACAACCATTACCTATACATCAAAATTATTATTCTTTTTAAATTCTTATAGAAAATAACAAAAAAAATGCAATTAAGATGTAAAATATTATCACTGTTCACGCTCAGTGGGCGTTGAACTGACCTCTGTGCATTATTCACATTTCATTCTCCGCCATCTTTTGTGCTGAACTGTTCTGAATTGCATCAACTGTGCAGTAACCATATTAGTCATAATAAAGTAAACACTAGCAGCAGTACACATGATGCCAGGGTTGTTTACCCATGGTTCTGTGCTCCCGTGTCTGTCTGCCTGTTGTTTAGCTCAAAGCTCAGAGCTTTCACAGTCCTGCCTACAACTAATTAGTTTTTTAAAGAAAGGGTTTGTGGGGGAATATGGGGGATATGCAGACAAGCACAACCAGGCTGATTATTCTTTTCTATAAATATTCTCAAAGCAACAATTGTCCATTTCAGCAGGGATTTCATTAGACATCCACAAGGATTTAACAAAGTGGGGAAAAGGAGGAAAGAGTGAGAGGGGGGGGAGGGAAGAGAAAGGATAAAAAGAGGGAAAGTGAAGGACAAAGAGAAAGTGGTAAAAAAAAAAAATCAAGATGAGGTAGAGAAAAATAGCAATGGGTCAAAAAAGGCAAGACAGAAGAAAACAGATGTAGTGCATCATACAGATAATAACACAGGGATAAAAGGATGTGAGGTAAACATGAGGCCAGAGATAGGAAAGCAGCCAGGGATGGACATTGCTAAAGGCAGGGGAAATGGAAGAATGGCAAATGAAGACAGACATTGTTTGGAGGTTAGTGAAGAGGAAACAAGAGAACATAGCAGGCAAACTTTAGGTTACAGATGGCACATAAAGACAGAACTACTTAAAATTATAAGGGACATTGACAGACAGCAGGTAGGTGAATTTTTTTGACCCTGGTTATTCAAAAGGTGGCTGATGGCAACTGAAGCTGCCAGTTTAAAAAAAAGTGTCTAACAATAACTTTGGTTCTTCACAGTAACAAAAAAGACTGGGCACATTTAAGTCTTTGGGTTTCTTCAACATAACTGGTCCATTTTCAAACAGTGACCAGGATCTCACAGGTAATCAACAATCAGATGATTTGCAGCATATAATCAACAAAAAAACAACAACAAAACAAAAAAAAGAGCCAATGACTTCAACACAAAAACAAAAACGCATGTAAATATTATCCAAAACAAGCGTTCAAGTACAACATAATACTTAAACTAAACACCATGAATCAACATGTGCTGAAAGAAATCACATCCAAAACTAAAGCCAATGGCTTTTACAAAGCATAACATTATTAAAACCACCCAATCACAAACTGTTAAAGTTCCTTCCATCCATTTTCAATACCCGCTTCCAGTTCAGGGTCATGGGGAAGCTGGATGTTAACAGGGCCTTTCTGTTTAAGATCTAATATTAGTATATGCATGTGCACATTGACCAAATATGAAGACAATGTTACTACATCTCTGTCACTAAATATCAATCTGATCATAACAAAACAAAAAAAACAAGATAGCAGCAATTCCATATCTATAGCTCCTGGATACTCGATTTATACAACAGGTCTCTCTTGGAAGAAGTATCTGCTCATAATCTCCCTTTCTCATAATACCCATCGACTGTAGACTACAGATTTCAAGTCCAGCCAAAATAGTGTATCTCACAATATGTCAGCCTGTATAATATTTATTACACTTTCTACTGTGTTTTGATTTGTTTTTGTGCCAGTTCACAAGATACTTAACTTTAGATTACTTCATAAAGTTAATATTAGGGCAGGTGGATTTAAGTTCTAAGACCTGTGTGTGTGTTTGTCTGTAAATGTAGAAGGGGTTTGGTGGGATCACAGTAGGATAAGCTTGGGATGGAGGTGAGAGGTCGACGAGGACAGAAAGAACAGTGACAGAGGAGAGGTCACTGAGGACACTCAGTCCCCTTGAAGAACAACATAATCGCTCTCCATCGAGAGCAGGACAAATAGAGACAGGGTTCATACATACTGCATCTTTACACACTGCACAACACACATCAAACACAACTGCTGTCAAGTACCTTTTGACTAACCAGGGAGCAGATGAGATTTGCGCCGAGTTCCTTAAGGCCCTGGATGTTGTTGGTCTGTTTTGGTTGACAGGCCTGTGCAACATGGCATGGAAGTCAGGAGCAGTGCCTCTGAATGGGCAGATCAGGATGATTGTTATCCTTTTTAAACAGGGGGAACAGATGGTGTATTTCAACTACAGGGGGATCACAAAGAAAGTCTATACCAGGGTACTGATCAGATGACTCCAACAACAACCTATATCAAAATTCAGGTTCAGGTTGAGTAATACGGTTTTCACCTTATTTGCAGAGCACAATGTGAATGTGTGAATATGAAGACAAATTTAGATGAGATGCGTGGAAGCTTACGCAACACGTTTTTATGTGTTTTGTGGACTTGGAGTAGGTTTGCCATCATGTGTCCTGTGGGAAGTGAATGGAAGTAATGGGTATTGGGGCTTTTTGCTATGGGGCACTTGGTCCCAATACAACCAGTCAAAGCTTGGTTTACATTGCTGGGAGTAAGTCAGGCTTGTTTCAGGTGGGTGTTGGGCTATGCTAGAACTGCCTTTCATCACCAATTATATCATAGTTATCATGGACAACGTTTTTAGGCACAGCCAAAGGCATGAGGGTTTCCAGTTCAATTGTGTTGGAATTACATCTTTACTACTGGTAGACGTTGTGATCTTATTGGCCTTATTTTGTGGTGACTTGTAGTGCACAAAGACCATTTTTAAGACAGGACAGACAATCTGTGCTTGCTCCAGAAGACATGGCTAGCAGGCACAGAAGAGTGCTGCTTGCTTGTTCTGGCAAAATGAAGATGACAAATGACAAGAGACTGCATGTGGGATGTTAAGTTAACCAGCAGCTTTCTGTCATCATAGCTACCTATATTCTTGTGCACTCATTTACTACCCTTAACAACCAAACAGGTTGTATATCACTGACAACCGCAAGTGATTCTACAAGTTAAATCGGCTGAAAAAAAGACTAACACATCAAAAATAGAAGAGAGAATGACCTTCACTGATGCTTTAGATGTGTGCAATGGGCAGTTAAGAGTGTTTTGCTTATTCTGGGTTGGGAGTGAATCGCTGCCTCAAGTAAAGGACTTGAAGTATTTTGGGCCCTTGTTCACAAGTGGTAGTATAATGGATTGGGAGATGCATCGGTGGATTGGGGCAACACTGTCACCAGAAAAGAAGCTGTCTATTCACCTGCCAAGTTTAGATTCTAGATCACGAGCTGTGGCTGTAACTAGAAGAAAGAAACTGCATAGACAAGAAGCTGAAATAAGCTCATTCTGAAGGATGGCCACACTCTTAGGAATAGGGTGAACATTTCAGGGAACTTTACACATTTTACACATTAAATACCAGGGAATGTGGTTTTAATGTTGTGGCAGAATTGTGCTTCAATGTGTGTAGAAGGGGGTTGGATGGTAATATGGAGTGGGATCACAGTAGAATAAGCTAGGAAGAGGATGAGAGGTCAATGAGGACGGTGAGGTGAAAGACGGAAGTCTGTGCAGCAGCTTAAACAAAAGATATGGCAGGACGGGAGAGATCACTGAGGACACTTGTACACCCTGCAGAACGACAGTCTTTCGCCACATAGAGCAGGGTAAATAGACAAGTTTATACATACTACATGTTTGAGCACAGCACAACACACATATACATATAAAGGCCTATGCGCACATACATGTACACATAAATAGCCACACACTTTTAAACTCGCTTGGTTCCCTGAGGACAAAAAAGTACAGAGACCTGTCTATGCAGTTTTGCAAGATCTAATGCATATTAGTGTACTGCCACACACACAAAAAGATACAAGGAGTCCTTGCAGATTGATGTGGATGTCAAGGAGTTCTTTATGGCATTCAGGGCACAAAAATACACTTCTGACTACAGAAGGTGTAACCAAAGATACTACAATCCCTCTACCCAACTCTAACCTGTTAGGCTGCTGGGTTGATTTTTTCCCCCTTGTTTTTTCAATTTTTTATTCTGGTTCTTTTTTTTTCGGGGAAATTATTTAATTCAAGTACTCAATATGGTGTGGGAGTTCCCTTGTCTATTATTACAGTATCTCTGCTATCAACACCAACCAATATTAAGAAAAATAATAATAATTTGCCTATGCATTCAGCTCATTACTTATGTGTAGAACATACTGGACTTATAGACATCTAGAATGATCATATGCATTAGCATGGATAAATGTGTTTACTTGCATTTCATTTTTGCTCTGTTTCTCTCTAGGCACCATGTGGTGGCTGTTCATTAATTCATCCCCTCTTTTAGCCTTCCTCCCTGAAGTCCCTCTTTCCCTCTCTGTAAAAACCCCACACTCTCTCCTTAACTTGTTTTCTCAAACTACTGAATAAAACTAATAATGTCTGATATAGCAGTCCTAAAATAAAACATACTCATCGAATATTGTAAAGTTTGTTTTTTGTTCAAAGTACTGAGGTGGGGATACAACATTGTGGTTATTCTGGAGGCTGTACATGATGGTGCTTCTGAGCTGTATTATCTTAGGCTGTTTCAGATATTTTCACTACCGTATAACATTATATGCTTTCAAAGTATTGATCTTTTAAAGGTGCATTTTTAGAGGGAAATATTAATGAAGAGCATTAGAGCAAAGCTTAACTTTTCCTTACCACCCATCCACTCATATCTGGGTAACTCCCCATAGGAAATCACAATCAGTTTCTACCTCTTCTCACCACTATTCACATCCCTTGTCAAATGTACTTTTTACGAACTTTATGAGCTAACAGAAAAACTACATCACTTGCACTTCACACTTGTTTTCACTTTTGAGTATTGAGTAAGAATAAATTAGGTTTGGCAAAACAAGACATTTAAATTGAAGAAAAAACTTTGGATATGCAGTAAATTACAAACGAAGCAGAAAATATGTTGTCCCCCACTCCGTCCTGTTATAGGATGCTTTTGCACACACACGAGAGTACTGAAATGTTCTAAAGATGTTCTGGAGCTATTACATCTAAGAACATAAAAAAGTCCATAATATTTGCTCCTGACTCTCTGCAGACATTTTTTTTTATCCAAGCCCCCCAAAAAATCTCTAGAACATCTGTAGGTGAGATGATGCATCAACAACTCAGCAAATATTCTGGAGCATTTGCTGTTGTTGTGCACATGAATAGATGTGTGTGTGAGTGTGTGTGGGTGTTGGTGACACACAAACTGGTGACCTGTATGCTGCTTTCTGCTTACTCCCTGATGTGGTGGATACGTACAGATAGATAGAGCACCCGTATCAATACACAATGCAGAGCTTCATCTGATGTTCAACATGTTTTAAAGAAAACACAAAGATTCCCAGCATCACGCGCAGAATCTTGCACATTCTCTTTCCCTTGCACTTCCATCCAGAAAGTGCATGGGAATCTGTCTCCTTTGTTTGTCTGCTTTTTCAGAGTATTGACAGAATCATGCAGTTGTGTCGACTCATGGTCCTTTAGAACTGGTCTCAGCTTCTGTTCTCAGCCTGGTTATCATCACTATCATCAGCTATTAAAATACATCTAGCTGTGGTGGTTGATTGAGAAAGATTTAAGTGGCCTTGCACTTATCATTGAGCTCACCTTGCCAGTTTGGCCTTCTTGTAATCATTTAGATTATTTACAGAATATGCATTGGGTTAGTTAGTTTTACATTCATATAGGAGCCACCAGTAAAGTAACCCCAGATGTATGTCAGTAAAATAAAAATAGACATCCTTCTTCAAGTTTAGCCGACCATGTTCATATGTGGGGTTTTTTTGTTTTGTTTTTTTTAATCAAAATTTAAAGGGGTCTAATAATGATTTCTAATGTGATTGCCTATCTTATTCATCTTAGTAAAAATGTATTGTCTACAGTTCTACTTTATGCATTTCAGCATAGACTAGTTCCTCTTTTTCATGAAATAGCCTTGAGAATTGACCAAATCATAATTCTCCAAGACAACAACATATTAAAATGTTTGCATTTAATATTTGAGAGACTCCAGGCTTCTATTGTTTCTTGTCTGGTCTTTTTCCATTTTTTCTGTCTGTTTCTCTCTCCCTCACATCGTCTGTCCATCCCTCAGAGTGTACCCAGACAGTTCTCCCATCATGCCTGTGGCCTCAGATGGTACAGGGGTCACAGTTCAGACACGAGGCTCCCAATGATTGGCCACAATGTTGGACACAGCACAAACTTCGAGTTCATTAGCAATTGATGAGGGAGAGGGGTCTGTGCTTGTATGTCTGTTTGAGTGTGAGAAGTGGGGGGTTCAGACAGACAGATTACCGGTCTCACACAAACATACCCACATACCCCTTGAACAAAAACAATACTGTCTCACATAGGCAATTATGCTGGCACATCCAGACCTAATCTAAAATATTATAAAATCTCTTTTTTTCCCATCAAAGGTGGGAAGTTTTTCCATTTATTACAGCAGGAAATGCTAAATGACAAGGTTGTTAATACAAATATCAATCATGGCCCTAAAAATATTTAGAGTAATTATTGTTGTAATCATAAGCATCAGTCAATAGTGTGTTGTGACAGGGAGAGTGCTGGGTTGGGGGGTGCTCACTAGACAGATTAGGGGGTCCAGCCAGCCTTCATATTTTGTCTAGTAGTGTTGTCTGTGGGGGCTTATCCGATTACTGAGCCACCCATAACACTCTCTCAAAAACACACCCTCATACACACAGTTTTAAAACAAAGGCACATAGATTCATGCACTTACATGGGAAAGGACTATGCAAATCTGAGGAGACAATTATATTCCCACCACCCACATACACACATTCATGTAAACACAAATCAGCAAGATGTGCCGTCTTCCATTTCAGTTTCTGAACGCCACAGACACAAAGACGCTCTAATCCTTACATAATCCCCTTCTGCTACCAAACATCAAACTCTGGTCATATCAACTCTCACTCCCACACACATAAAAGATTGACTTTTACAAAATTGCTTCAAAAATTTTAGCTTTTATGGAACTAACATATTCACATACAAAACTGTGTGCCAAAGCTCAAAATGCATTCAAACTTACACTACATACTCATTCACATGCCTCAAGTTTCTAGCTGTGCAATTGTGACTTGATAAACAATTGCTTCATCTTTTCAGTGTCTGTATTTCATTATCTGCACATAGGACCTACAAGGACAGGATACATTTTCCTGCAACAATTACTTCCCAAAACTTCCTCAATGAACTCATTACTGAGTTTAGTCTTCATAGAAAACCAACAGAGACATCTAGTGGTGATCTCAGGGCCCGCAAGAAGTTAGCAACACAGTGGGAGAAATTTTAAGTGGGACAAAAGGGGCTGTTCAAGGAAATGTAATTTATTATTGCTTCCAGGAAGTTCTATTTTTAAGTCTAACTTTCACACAGAAAACAAATAAAAGCAGATAGAATGAAATATGTGTGCCATGTCCATGTGGATGGACTGGGAATGCCTTTAGTGCTCATGGGTTTTATCTTTCTTCCTTGACCGATGTTCATTGGGATCATTTAAACTCGGTCTGCACACACAATAAGATTAACAAATTTAAGATAATCTGCAACTATACTATAAATAATCTAGGTTTATTTTATTTATCTATTGTTACACACTCATGAAAGGCTTAGACTATTGGATTTTAGGCTGATTTATTCCTGATTCAATCCAGTCTGAGATTGCTGTTAGTCCCGATGTTTTGCCCAGATTATCTGTTAATGTAAGGAGGTTTAAAAATCTAATCTAAACCTCTCAATAACATAGCAAACTCACTGGACCACCTTGAAAATATAAAAATGTTTGATTTATGAGTTAAGAAATGAATGTTTATTATCCTACAATATCTTAATGTAACAGCTGCTGAGAAATGGTAGTTATTCCAGCTTTAAAGGGTCTGATTAAAGTGGTATTATATTTTTCCAGGCCCTGCTGTAGTGAACAACATTAATTTAATCATCGGAGGACACATGCAAGATTCTGTACAAACAACTACTTACCCAGCAGTTTGTTATGTCTGCGTCCCATAGTTACTTATGCTGTTGTCTCACCAGTGTCAGGACTTTATACTCATCTCTGTTTTATATCATTATGCAATCATTTGGTTGCACAAAATGTGTAATGGCTATTTGTCTGTAGTGACATGGCATAGTTCAAACAATCATTAAAGAAAAAATTAGACAGGTAATCAACCATATTTATGGAAAAAAAGGACAGTTTCATCAAAATAAGATTAGACAAAACATCTGAATACATTGGGTTGACAGGAAACAGTGATGTATCGGAAAACTAATAATTCTGTAGTCTCTGGTGTTTATCTGCATTCTAAAACAATATGTGCATATTAATCAGACTTACCTAGTTTGTATGTGAGCACATACAGGATTGTCCAAGGTGTGCCAGGCACTGCCAGCAGCTTCCTCCACACCCTCCATGGCCTTACAGCATCCGCCCCCTGCCCTCCCCTCCTGCCGCCATCCACGCCATGCTGGCCCCTTATACTCTCATCATCCAGAACAGGGGCTCCCCATACAAAGAGAGCTACCCCTGCATACACAAACATCAGCAGCATGAACATCCAGCTCCATCCAGCAACGTCAATTACAGCCAGGAGCCCACCTCCAGCAAACACAGATCCAGCCTTATAGCCTACAACTTGGGCAGTATTGCCCAACCCCAGCTCCCCTCGTCCTTTTAATAACCCAACCGCAGCCCCGTCAACAGCAATATCCTGAACAGAGGCAAGGGAGTTCATTGCCAACAGAGTTCCAGCCACTCCCCAGATGTGTGCCTCTGGGGCCAGTACAGCACTGGTTAGGCATGTCAGAGCAAGTCCAGTCACTGTTCCCACTAACCAGCGGCGCTTAGTACCAAGTCGGTCCACCAAAGGGGCCCACAGTACCTTGAGTACCCATGGAAAGTAGAGGATCTTGGTGAAACCGATGCGGGTGAGAGAGTGACCAGCTCCACGCAAGTAGATTGGAAGCAGAGAAGACTGGAGACCATAAGGGATGCCCTGGACAAAATACAGCAGGCCCAGGAAAACGAGTTTGTCATTCATGATCTTCCTCCACAAGTAATCCTCTGATTGAGCAGACACTGAAGTGGTCCATGGGTCAAGTTGCTGTCATTTTGATTAAAGGGGGGCTTCAAATAAACTGGTGGATTCAGATGAACTGCCTGGCCTGAAACACAAGAAACAGTTGTATGAAAACCCTGTGTCGTCACAGAGCACTAAGACCTTATTTAACAGCACCAGCAAGTAGCCTTAAAAGGCTGGGTCCTGACTGCAGTTTTAAAGCAAAGCTCAATTACCAGTAACGTAAACCCGGCTAGCGAAGGCCCACTCAAAGTGAAAAATTCACAAACCCCCTACAATGTTGTTATTACAAATGTGTTTTCAGGTGTAACACACGTATTTTTACATAATTGCAAACGCATGACTTTAATCAGTTGTATTTTTTCAGTCATTTGCCAAGCTATATGCTAAGCTTTCATTAGCGAGCTAGCTCTCCGTCATGCTAAGCGTTGTTAACAAATAGCTTTAAATACATTTATATGGTATGTCAGTGTTATGTCGGTAATTTTCGCTACAAACGAGGTAATAAAGAGTAGTTTTACGTGGGAACTGAGAGGCCTTTTTACACATACTGAGAAGAAAGTCGGTTAGTCCAGCGTTAGCTAACCGTAAAGGGTCCTCCGCTTGTTTACAGTTATGGGCTGAGGTGAGCTTGAAGTTGCCAGGTTCTGTGATAGCAATCCCCCTTTTGCGGATTTAAAATCAAGAGCGTGTCATTCCCTCTTCCTCTTTGACGTTTTTACAGAAGCTGGCATCATTGAAGTTGAAATACTGCCATCTCATGGATTTGACTTAAATTCTTAAAAGTCTCAATTTCTCCTTGATAAACTACTGTAGTTCTTACAATACAGTTAAAAAGGTATAACTTGCATTATTCCAATATATATCCTGTAACATACAACTAAAGTTTTAAGAGGAAAAGTTCTGGCTGCATTTTAGAAAGCTTCTCAACATTTCTGGAAATGAAGAATATGTATGAATAGAGTGTATACACCTGCCTTTGGTCTTTTGACTCCTGTAATGCTGCAATTTTTTCCTATTAATTTGATTCCCTATAATTCTATTGCCCTTTGAATTTGATTGCACTTTTCCAGCTTACTGTCATTTTGCCCAATCACTTAATCCTCGGAAAGTGTATATATGCTGGAATCCACACAGGTGACACCCTTTTGTGGACTACACTAGCACAGTACATTGCCTTCCTATGTGTGTGTGCTACGGTAGCATTGTTTCAATCTCAAGTCCTAACTGAATGTGCCCAATTTAACACAATAGTGCAGAAAATTACTTCGTTACTATTTTACTTTCTAAGGTTTTATTTGTCAATATTTTCACTCATTTAAAATCCACTTGAAATGTCTAAAGTGTTCATATCGGAGGTCATAACACAGTTAAAAAATGCATTTTTCAGACACTCCGATTACTCTTGTTACTCTTTGCCTATATTTTTTTACCCAGTTTGTAAGGCCCTTAAAATTACACTAAAGAAAGTGTGATGTTTAAAAAAGTAGTAATAATAATAATAATAATAATAATAATAATAATAATAATAATAGAAATAATTTATTTTAGATTTTTGCTCATACAACAAATGTTTAGATATCTGACAGTATAGTATATTGACTGGTACATTTGTGACTTGTATATGCTGTATGTACAATTACAAAAAAAAGACCACTCATATAGCTCTTCATTATAAAAAGCTTTTATTTGCAGTTGTTGAAGCTCCTTCCTGGGTATAACTACCACTCAGTAATTGGCATATGGTCCTCTGCATATATCAGGTGCATTGTAGTAACCTACTTCAGCTTCTTGAGCATTGGAAAAAGAGCACAAAGCCGAGTCTGTGGAGAGCATAGGTCCAGTGGATGATGTTGTCAGATCTATGTTGGAATATTTTGGAATAAAATATCATCTCCAGAATATAATACGTAAGTTGAAGCAGTGCTAACCCAATGTTATACTTTTGCTCATTGCTAAATGCCATGATGTCTCCTCGGTTTGCCATAAGCACAAAAGGCACAATACAGGTCAAGAGACAACAGGTGATTTGCCACAGTTGGACGTCATGGGGGATCTTTGGCTTTTTGATCTTCAGTTCCAAGGCTTTTAATTGATAGGCTTTTAGTTTTCACCCCCACAAAGAGCCAGCAGAATCCTCTCATAGTCTCCTTTTGTGTCATCCTAATGGGGGAAAACAAATCTTATTTACTTTTAAAACATTTTTAATGGCCTTTCTTTTATCACATATTCAATACCATTTAAAACACAACTGAGTAGCAATGTTTATTATCATCATCAAATATCTGCTTACCAGGATTTCCTGGTAGAGTGTTTTGCCATAGCTTTTCTTGTACTCGTCTTTGACCCGTTTCATGTCAATCTCAGAGCGACTCACCATGATGCGAGTCAGGATATTTTTGCGGGTACCTTTACCCTGATGGGAAAAATTGAGTCAGGAAAGGAACAACATCTGTCAGTATGTCTGTGTGTACATCTATATTTGTTTGTGTGTAAAGTCGTCCTCATATTGTGTACCTTCATGGCCAAGTAGAGCTTCTCTGCAAAGAAGGCAGCCCTGCTTCCAGCACATTTCACTGTGGTGGTTTAAAACATGGTTCCAGTTTAAATACAGTATACACCAGTTAATAGTTTAATGCTCAAATAATAAAGTTAGAGTGCCTTTACCTACTGCTGTGAGACAACTTTCAATATCTCCTTTCAATTCCAGGTCGATAGCTTTGGCCACATCCACTTTGCTGTACTTTGAGTACCTTTCAAATACTAAAAAAGTAAAAAGCAAAGCAAGAATGTGATATCTGACTGAGACAAATAGTAAGAAAGTTTATTTTATTCAACAGGGCAGCAAAGACTAACCTTTGCGAAGATGAAGAGCACTCCTGCTGGTCAGGATCTCAATGAAGACAGAGCAGTCTGTGCCCTTCCTCCCCTCCCCGGCCTCATACATAGCCCTGGCATCACTGTCAATTAGCTGCTCGCTAACTCCTTCAGTCCTGCTGGCCTGTGATATGCAAGGACACACCGAGATCAGGTAGTGAATCCAACCAAACTTGTCTTCAATACTATGCACCACACATACCTCTGCATCTTTAAAAACTTGGAGAAAAAACTAAACATCAACATGAAAAATATTTCAAGTTTTGTGTAGCTTTAATAACCACAAAATGGACAACTACAGCTTTTTTTTTTACTTCATTTCAAAGTAAATGTTTATCAAGTTGAGTTTGTACTGCACTACTTTTTTCAGATGCCTCAATGTGTGTGCAAGTGTATGTGTGTCAAGGGAGTGAGTTTATTTTTTATAAACCACTGTCGACTTACAGAAGGGAGTGTGATGTTACCTCAAATCCTAATGGTGTCCTGGTGCTGTGACTGAACAGCTGATTACAACAAATGTGCCCTTAAAATGTGGCAATAACGTAGCAAAGAAAACATGCAACATGAGCCAAAAAGCAACTGTAAACACTCATCTACCTTACAGAGAGCCAGGAGGGCAGCCCTGAAATCTCCACTTGTGTCAGACCTGATGTCCTCTTCCAGCTCCTTCTTGTATTCTTGAAAGAAAAGTAATAAAATTAATATTATAGCACAAAACTGAGTTCAAAAAACAAAAAACAAAGAAAAAACAGAGGGCAGTTTAGCCTTTCATTTTTTTCCCCAATCCTCCTGAGGCTGTACTTTTCCTCAGTCACATGTTGCCTCAACAAATGCTAGTTCAGAGAACTGTTGCTTCAACTTTGTTGGCACGCACCTTCCTTGTAGATCTTCTTTATGTCCACGATCTGTCTGTTGTTTCTGGAAGCTAGAATCTCTATCAGGGTATCCTCATCTGTTCCCAGACCCTGAGACACGGATTCAGGCGCAGGTAGTTAAATACAGAGAGCGATATGTCATTGCTCACAAGCCCAATTCAAACAAGCATACTTTAACCTTCTATTCAGAAAACAATGGGTGAATATGTGGAAGTGGGTGGATGTTAACTAACACCAAAAATAACAGATGATGAGGAGACTAACACAAATACGACAGATGTTTTCCAGTACCACTGATTAACAAAGATTTGAGAGGTTTATGCACTTATATCATTATTCAGTTTGGACAAAATGAAGGTTTTTATGTGTTTGTACCTTCATAGCCTGTTTCAGCTGCTGGGCATCATACTGGGCTGGTGTTTTCAGCAGAGCCAGCACCACATCCTCCAGATCTCCCTTTAGAGCATTTTTCAGTGCTGATTCCAGTGGCTACAAGAGGAAAATGTGCTCAAAAAGTGCTCTGGAACAAAATCTAATGAAAAATATTTATTCTTCCTGTCATCATGTTTGTGCAGTTGTCATTACCTTGCCACTGGCCTGCTGGTAAGCCTGTTTGATTTGCTGTCTCTGCTCATTGCTCCTTTTCACCAGAATTTCAATGATGGTGTTCTCATCCACACCTGCAGTACGATTAAGCAGAAATACTATTTCTATAATTTTGAGTCTGCAGGACAGATAGACATAAAGTGCTTTTACTTGAGGGCAAAGACCCAAAAAGATGTGAAGTCATTTTCTACCAACTTTACAAACACATTATGGTGTAATAACAAATTATGGCCAGCAGAGGATGTGGACATTCTTAACACTAAAAACCAGCACTTTGGAAGAGAGATATTATGCATGGCCAAAACACGTTCATACATGCTCCAAAGGGTCTATTTGTGCCTTTTAAGTTCACCTTTTGCCTTGATGGCTTTGTCCAGGACTCCTGCATCTCCGCTTGGACTGAAATTGGGTGCTGGAATCACCGTTCCCTCATTCTTTAGGACCTAAAGAGAAAGAAAAAAGGAATGAAGATTATTGTGTGTTTGGTAAATACTTCTGCTCAGAGGTGTGTATTGGGCAGGTCGCACAAGTACATTTTTCAAATGACTGATACTAAAATGCTGAAAGAAAGAAATGTAGGAGTAAAATTGCCCTCTATCAATGCTTCCTCTTGAAATATTCAAATAATATCATAATACAGAAATTTTGCAGGTTTGATGTGCTCTACACTTAGTCTGTCATGCTTTCAAAGTGGATGAAAGAGCATTTTAAAATCCCTGAACACACCCCTGACTGAACTGAAAAGCAGTTGAAGAGTTAAAGAGACTGAAATCATGCTGGATGATCTTGTGCAACTTTCCCTTGGTTCTCTACAAGCAATCAGGGAAAGGAGAAGTAGCATTTTGCTCTGTTTGCAGAGTTTATATAGGGAGGGGCACAAATTCCTGCTTCTGTGACTCACTCACTCCCAAGACTCAGAATAGTCATCATCGTTCACATTTCATATAACCTTTACAGTCAAGATTCCCTTTCTCTTTAATGACAGCTCTCATCTTATCTTTGTGCTCAGCTTCACTCCTTTTCCTTCCTTTCCGCGTTCAAACTCATTCATTCTATTTCCTCGCTATCTTCTACACTTCTCTCCACTCCTCTCTTTGCCTGATCATTTTTTCCACCCAAGCATACCACAGGAAGAGAAAAAAAGGAAAACAGGGTGGTTGGCCTTAGCAACTGGAACAGAAACACAGTATTACGTACTGAGTCATCAGGCATGCCCAGATAGACTGTTTGCTGCAAGAAGGCTTGGATGAAAGACATGGTGGGACTGCTGTGTGTCTGTAGGAGGAGAAGACAACATCAAGAAAGAAAATCACATCATTCAAACTAAATGATCAAAAGTAGCATTGAGAAAGTTATCTCCTGAAAGAGTTAAACATCTTAAAATAAACACTCAGTGAGTAGATAGCATTCAAAGGAGGTATTGATTCTGCAAGAGTAAAGTTCTTATCCATCAAACGTCTTGTTAGAAGTAAGAAAGGAATGTTTACCTTTCTTGGACTCTTTTCGGAGAGTACAAACAAAACCTTGCGTATTTTACAAGAGGTTTAAGTCAGTTGGTTTTCCATAATTGCATCAATGTGTAGACTGCTCAACCACACCCATGTTCATCCTGATATGGAGGTACATTGTCGTTGCCTGGATCGTCTGTTGATCTACTTTTACGTGATTTAATTCTCATACTGAATGACAACTCCACAGCGTTGTTCAACTTCTACTACTCTTTAATTACGCCAGAACATCTCCGCTACTTTTTCCAACCACACCCTCGTGGATTGCATCAACACCCTCAGGGAGAGGAGACTTACAGCCGATCCATTCACTTCCAAACTCAAATTAAAGTAATTAAAAAAAAGAGAGAGAGAGAGAGAGAGAGAGAGAGAACATAATCAAATTTTAACGGTAGCTAAATGACTTACCGAGAAATCTCAGAGGAGAGAAGTTAGTCTCACTGTAGTCCAGGGGCGTTGTAGTGATAGAAAGAGTGTATTTATACACAAGCTAAACTCCACCTAGTAAATAGTCCAGCCCATAAACTGTCCTTCACAGCTGCTATTGGACTGAACCGCTGCTGCACACAGCAGGGCGCAGCGCAGCTCCGTCCATTACTCACAGCTGGATTCACTGCGTAAACACAAGGGAAAGTTTCATGCAGCAGATTCAAGCCACGCAGCTTACTGAAACACATGTGCTGAGAAAATGCCAGATCCTAATCTTTCATAAAAAATGTGATCTCATGGAAAATCACTGGGATATCCTACATCTGGGACATCCGTGGATAGTTTGTTTGAGATAAAAAGCCTTATACATTCCCACTTTTCGTCAGGTTTTTAAATCAATTTAATGATTATTTATACTCGATTTAATTATTGAAGTGTTTCAGATACCGAAGGATAAGTATAGGACAATTTTTTCTTCCACATTTCTTTGACTGCAGTTGATTGTATTTTGTGTATTTCCAAAACTGGGGCATAGTAAAATGTTTGTAAGTTTTTGGTAAAACTTTTAATGAGTGTGTAAAATGAATAATTACCTTCATTCACAAATAAATGCAACAAAGCTGTGCTACCCCCTCCTCTACTTCTCCTACTACTACTACTACTACCAATAGTAATCATCATCATAATAATAATGATAATCATAATGAAGTAGAGCAAGATGAAAGCAAAATGAATGAATAGATAAATGATAAATAAATAAATAATACCCTATTAGATAACTCTGGGTCAGCTGGGAAAAGCAGTGTGACAAAGATGTAAACGTGGCCGATTTTTTTTTCTTTGGTTCTTTTTTTGTTCTTAGATCACGCTGAGAGATGTTGATGCCATCATCTGATCATTTGACAATCTTACATAACGATGTCACACTGTGCTCGATTTAAATACCAAACATACATTTAAGTACCTATCTTTGACACTTGATGACAACGGCTACTTTTATCAAAGTTTTTTTTAATTTTTTTTTATTCATGCATGTTTTACTTGTGGAGATTTTCATAATTTGGCCTTAATACCTTTTCTTAATTAAAGGATTTTAATTCTTCTAGAGCTGCCTCTGTGGCTTTTCTCAAGTGTGCTCTGGAAACCAAGCACAAGAAATCCTCTTCAATGCAACACTGTGCGATATTCATAAGCAGGGACACATACATTGGTTTTTCATCAAGGTTCAAGTGTACTTAGTATCAGTATATAACACTAATAGCAAGTTATTAGTGTTATATTATTACTGTTATGTTTGCTTGAGGACAAAGTGAAGTATAGCATTTTTGACATTTCTGATATTATCTCTCTTCTTCTGAAAATGCTGTCAGATATGACATGACACAGTCCATTCAATCAGTGGCCACCACTGACTATCTAGAACATCAGCACAACCTGTAAGAGCACCTGAGTAAATATCTTCTTAAGACTCTTAAAAAGATACTGGCGCTTTTGTGATGAGGCAGTTTGATTTTTTAAGGTGCGGCAAGTTGTCCTGACACCACAGCCAAGGCCTGACTCAACTACATGCCTGGACAGAGCATAATGCCTTCTCACAGCTGTGATTAACAGGAAGAGTAATAATGTATTTGCTTGATGACGTTACTTCAACACAATCACACTGTCATCACACCAAACAATCAAACTTCACCGGCCCTCAGTAACAAAAATGTTAGCATGGCCATATTTGGCAAAGCAACACTTCACACACTAGTGGAATATGGTAAGAGCAGGGCTTGGATTGAGAAAAAGGGAAGAGCGGGCAAAGCTGTCTTTTCATTAAAGTGGTATCATAGGTGGATTTATCTTTAAGTAGGGTATGTTAAACAGATGCTCAAGCTGTGGTCCAAATGTTCCAAATGAGTTCCTTGGTCTACAGAAGAAAGGAAATCCGTGTAGAAGAGCTTGGCCAAGATCAACAGGGCAAGAGAAGGCAGTGTTTGTCAGAAGCAGCAGATGTAGCTATAACAGTGACATTGATTGTATTTGATAGTAACACTTGACACATTAACATAGCAAATATCATTATATCCTCTTCACCGCAGCATGCCTACTAACAGATCATTTTTTGATGCTTATCAGTGCTTTGATGTAGGTAACCTATATTTCAGCTACATACCTGTGTGGGGTTTCCAGGAAAACAAATGAAAACAAGTGACAGCAACTAAAGTAAACACGTGTATGAATGTGTGTCTGTTACAAAGCATCTAGTTACAATCTCTATCTCACAAACAGGAAACCTGAGGACAGTTTGGGGCATCTTTTTACCACTGGGCTCTGTTATTAAAGCCAGTACCTGGTGAAACTCCATCTATGCAAGTTTAATATTTAAAGACTGTTGAGAGTTTAGTTCCCGTTAGAGATCTGGAGCAGCTCATCCTTGTCCTCCTGGTCAGCAAAGCAGCACCTAAGCTGCACTGAATTAAACTGAGGGGATCTGATCTACTCCAAGAACCAGGTAGTCGTTTTTAGTCAAATTTTTTAGTCTTTCTTCCAACGTTGTCTTCCTCTCTACTTCCTTTAAAAAAAAAAAACATATTCTGTGATTGATTTGTTTTGGTATTTTGTTCTGAGTGATAGCTAAATCTGTGGTTGGTAAATTTTTACCTGTTCAGTACAGAATCATGGCAGCCGAAAGAGGACCATTTAAAGAGGGAAAACTATAGTTTGCAAAAAAAAGTTTGGCATTTTCAGTGTTTCCAGTTGAGAGGCTTGTAGCTTATGGTAGCTTGGAGAGGCTGAAAAGCAGATTACCCTCACTGATTGAATCTGCTATGTAAGCTTTTTGACATCTGCACATAGTTAAGAGGGGTTGAGCAAGGCTTCATAATGTGGCTTCAAATATTCTGGGATATTCCATTGCCTATTAAGTAACATTTTTTCATTAATTTAGGATTCAAAATCATTTTAATCTACTCTTCTTTGCAGATTTTTGACTGATGCAGTATACAGATCAAACACAAGAACAGAGGTGACAGCCAAAACTCCGTTATTTACACAATGTATGTGAACTCCTCTTCAACTGCAAATGGATCTTATTCATTGACCTTCCTCGGAAAGAAAGTAGGGAGACATCACTCAGTTGCACCTGCTGGCAAGCAAAGTAAGTCCATGACACAACAACAACATATTAGCAAACACACTTTACCACTGGCTGGCTTTCATCTGCATGGTGATGGTGATTTTGCTGTATCTGAAGTGGCTACGTGTTCAGCAAGCGGACAGGTTTAGATAGATGAGGTTTGAATATTTTAGCTGCTTGGCTGATTCCACTACAAACCAGTCAGTGCATCACAAGAAACATAACTCATTATTCCTGGCATAGTAGGAGACCTGGATATGAAGGCCAACTGAGTCCACAAGAACCAGACTGAAACACATACACATGCAAACACACCAACAGACATGGGTATGTCTGCTTGGCAGTCGGATTAACTTCTCTATAGAAATATATCCAGATGTGTTCAGTGACGTTCTGCAAGTTTTTATATACAATATTACAAAATGAAGAGGCAAAAACACGTTTGTGGAGTATTTTGCACAATTATAAATGATAAAAGGCAGAATTTTTTTTATTTACCTGGAATAACTAATTAGATCTTTTAGTGTGTCGCCAGCAACTGAGTTCTTGTTGATCTTTCCTCTAGCATTGGTCCTGTTATTGCTTTTACTGCTTGACTGTAGTCCGCCTTTACTTAGTGGAATTAACTGGGCGCAATAAAGAAAGCACACAACTGTCTATGCAAAATGTGACAGTCAATGGTTTATGTCAGCGTGAAAACAAAGTCAGGATCAAGTGAATTGTCCACAGATAAAAACTCAGCAAGACAGAATCATATAAAGTTACAAATCTGAGGGAGAACAGAAGAAACTGTTGGAGCATAGACCTTTTTTACAGCTGATATTCCATTTTGTCATTCCCAAAGAAGTACACGATAGCCAAATTTCCTAACAATTGTTTTGTTTTTGTGAGTATCTCTGTAAGCCATGATCCTTTAACATAACAGATGTTATCAGAGCAAGAGGCACGATCATATCTTTACCTGAACACTAATCCTCTGTTGGAACAGCTCCTCTAATAAATCTATGAATATTTTGAATAAATCTAGCACTCCGTGTTTATGGCAGGATTTAATTTTTTACTACCTTCATGCTTAAAAGTTGTTTCTCACTTGTAAGTTGTTATCTATGAAAACATCTACTAAGGGACTATTTCATATTTAATATTAAAACATGATAAAGACATATGCTGATCCATGCTTTTACCACCTCTACAATAGGCTATTGTAATGCTCTTCTTTCTGGTCTTCAACAAAAGACCATTAATCCACTACAGCTTTTACAAAACTCAGCTGATAAATTTTAGAATACTTTTATTAAAGGTCTTAAAGGTTTTAGTCCTAAGCTCTTATTTATTCCTATAGCAGATACTAAATCTATGAGAATCATCCTTTTTATGGCCCTTGCCTATGGAACGAAAACACATGATCGTCCTTTAAGTAAAGCTTTTGACTGAATAGCTTTTATTACAATTCATAATCAGCATTTTGTTTGTGTGTATATATATATATATATATATATATATATATATATATATATATATATATATATATATATATATATAT
>JAOXYM010000012.1:20996612-21011108 GCA_028567055.1 Leptatherina wallacei | reverse complement strand
TGATGTTTGGGAATTTTCAGCATAGATGGGAGTTATGGAGATTTTAATGTTTCACACGCGCGCGTGTGTGTGTGTGTTTGTGTGTGTGTGTGTTTTCTTATAGGTAAAATTAGAGTGTTTTGTCGAGTTCGTCCAGTGAACAGAAGCGAAGCCACACAAGGCGGGGCCATTGTTGTGGATAAATTAGACGACTATTCTGTCACAGTGGAAACTCCTCGTGGACTCAGGGAGTTTCAGTTTGACAAGATGTTCAATGCTGAAGCATCTCAGGAGGAATTGTTTCAAGACAGCAACAGGTGAGGCTAATTACACACAAATAATATTATAGCACAATGACAATAAGATAACAATAGAATTTCACAAGTTGCCCGTTTTAGTGCTGTCAGCTCTGTGACTAAGAGAAGCTTTCTGTCATAGGCTGATCCAGTCGGTTATCGATGGATACAATGTCTGTATCTTTGCATATGGCCAGACAGGCTCGGGGAAGACTTTCACCATGGTGGGAGACAAGGATCAGAAGAACCCAGGGATCATGCCCAGATCTTTTAACGCCATATTTGATATAATGCGAGAGAACAGCGCTAGGTTTGACTTCAAGGTAGCAGACAGTACATCACCATCATAGTTAAACCTTGTATGTGATGAGAACCTTAGAACATTGCTTTTGTCTTGTTTTCTTCCCCTTCCATCTTCTTTGTCCCTTCCTTCTCCCTGTGCTTCTTCATCCTTTTACTTCAGGTTTCAGCCTATATGCTGGAGCTTTATAACGACAGACTGCAGGACCTCTTAGTGAGCCAAGTTGGTGAGGTCCATTCACAGACCCAGTCCAATGGTCAGGCAAGGCGGGTGGAAATCAAGAGGAACAGAAAGGGGGTTGTGTTTGCCCAAGGAGCAGAGACAAAGGAGGCTTCCAGTGCCCAGGAGCTTTACGCTCTGTTTCAGCAGGCCTGTGCCAACCGACACATCTCTGCCACCAGTGAGTCTGTAACGTGCAATGTCAACCAGTTCAAACAGGGTCGTGCTAAATGGTTTGGATTAATCCTGTTAGTTGCAGTAAGCGTGAGACAGCTATGAACATAATTACTGGTTTAAAAGGTTATTGGCAGAGCATCCATTCAATGCAGGAAGAAGAGTAACATTATCTTATCAAATTGAAGGATTCAATGATAAAACTATTTCTTTTGATAGTGATTGTGTGTGTGAAATTGGAGATGAAGCTCAACAAGTCAGGTATCAGTATCACTTGTTGCTATTGTGTTTATTTCTCAAGAGATGAATGTGGAAAGTTCCCGCTCCCATCTCATTGTTGGCATCATGGTGGAGAGCAGGAATCTTACTAATGGGAGTGTAAGCACTGGCAAGCTGAGCCTTGTGGATCTGGCAGGCAGTGAGAGGGCAGCCAAGACTGGTGCCAAGGACCACCAGCTTAAGGTTTGCTTGTATGTTATGCATTGACTGAGCCATCAAGTGAGTGAAGTAATTGAAAGTGTCAGATGTTTATCGTGGCCTCCACTCCTCCCTTTTGCAGGAGGCAAACTCCATCAACAAATCTCTGAGTGCCTTGGGAGATGTGATTTCAGCCTTGTCTGCAGAGCTGCCCCATGTCCCATATAGAAATAGCAAGCTGACACAGGCATTAACACTCATTATCCAAAATGATCCGCTTTTCATTCATGTCAGACTATGAAATTTGCAGCATTTAACAAGGAGCTGCATGTCCACTTTTTCATGTGTGTAACATGTGTAAACTGTGCTCCTCTCCTTGTCTCTCTTAGGTGATGCAGGACTCTTTGGGTGGAAACGCCAAAACCCTCATGATCGTCAACATCTCTCCTTCCGAATGCAATATTGATGAGACTCTGACATCTCTCATGTAAGAAACAGGGAGAGAAAGATTCAGCTTTTCTTTCATTATGAGGGTAGCAAGCTGATGAATAACACCTGAATTCACTGAATGTTACAGTTATGCAACAAGAGTGAAGGCCATCACCAACAACGCTCAGAGAAATGTGGAAAGCAAAGAGATTGCACAGTTGAAAGAGGTGCATGTCACAGCAATCTTGTGCAGTCATGCCAAATTATGAATCTCTTCTTAGATGATTTGATCTGCTGAAATACACATAGTCATGCTAACTCAATCTTCTTTTTTTTTCCTCTTTTATTTCTGAAAGGTGATCATGAAGCTTAAATCTGGACAAACAGTGGAAGATAGCGATGTTTGAACTGAGCTATACTACACAATGCACTATTATGTGTTTTATAAAATTTGGAATAAGCTGTATTTATGGACTCCCACATCCAACATAGAAAATATAATTTTAAAATTTTCCACTTGAGCCCTTTGTCAGAGGGATGACATCACACTGCAGTCCAAGGCAGTTGCTTTCAGAGCATTGTGTGCTATTTCTTACGAGTTGCTTGCATGAGTTTGTCAAATGAATCTTTCACAATACAAGGCCCCATGTCTTACTGAATGAGTAGGAAGTCAGTCAGTCAGTGTATTTGCACTTCTACTGTGTGGTGAAAGACAACTCATCTATGATCCAGTTATACCTGAAAAATTAAGTGTCCAAAACAGATGTTCTTTTTCTGAATGGGTTTGATTCAACAGCTGAGAATTTATGCTCATGGATATAATTTAGCTGCTTGCTTAGGTACTAAACTGTCCTGGAGGAATTTATTTAACTAACTACAATAAAACTGAAAATGTTTATTGTATATGTGTAAAAGGCAACCACTTATCAGTGAAATCACTGTGAGAGATTATGTCGTGTACTGGTTTGTTTGTTTTTGGCTCAGCCTACAGCCATCACAGCCTTCTGTGGTGATTAGGGATCTTTTTCCTGCAATTGGGCCCAGTCTTAATTATCACGTTTCTCTAATCTATACTGTGGGCCCAGTGAGTGGTCTCGTTTGTTAGGCCACACTAGAACCATGATTCCTAACTTTGCGTGCCATGTTTTATTGGCTGCTTTAGATCAGAGGCCACTCAGCACATGTTGACAGTGGTTTGTTATTCTTCATGATGAGCATGGTTTATGGCAAGTGAGACAGTGAACTAGAACGAAGTGAAAGACAAAGCCACAGTGAAATACAAGAGAACAAATAGAGGGGGAACAAGATTGATGAGAGGACTAAAAACTCATCTTCACGATGCTTTGTTAATTAAACCATTTGGCAACCGGGAATGATTCATTTAATTCAGCATCATTACTGTTTATGACGTCTGAAAGACTTAATGTCAATGTATGGTTTTACAGCATTTCTACTAAAAGATTTAAATAACATGAAGTTACTTTTAAACAAATATTTCCAAACAGTAGGCTGGCTAAGCAAATATCTTTATTCCTTACGTTTGTGTATTTAGAAATATAATGGAGTGTTAAATGTTCCTATAATTTGAACTTTTTTTCTTTTTTCTTTAAAAAAAAAAGGCAAATATTTTGCAAACCAATGATGTCCCAAACAGGAACATTAAGTACACTGCTAAATGTTTATATTGCATCTCCATCAAGCATCCTAAGCTTGACAGATTTATGTGTTTACAGTAAATCTTCAATATGGATTTATTCATATGAATAAACATTATCCACACCAAACAGATTAAAAGTATATCTGCAACTTTACAAATATACTACCAACTTCATATACACGCAGATTACATTACATAGATTTCACTAAAGGATCAGAAATGGCATGTCCATTTAATGCTCTGTGATACACTTCAGTTTGTGTTATCTTAAATCTAACATATAACAATGGTGTATCTTTAACTAGTTTGGTTTCTTAAAATGTGTTTGTGTGTTAAAAATATGACGTGAACACTCGACGTGCTTTCTCTTTCTTCTGCCTTTGATCATGTTGTAAGTAGAGCTCTGTAAACTTGAAAAAATAAATACCAATTCCAGTCCAACACACAGTGTAAGAATGTCTTTATTTATAGATATATGATCACATGCAGATGTAGAAATACTGTTTTACTTGCTTGTTTTTTTCTACATTTCTCACTTTTATCAAATGCCACGGACCGAATGCAAATTATTCCACTTATATCTTTAGTCCCTACCATTCCTCTCAGAGACTTTACAAAAATGAGTCCTAACATTATCAACAACAATAATGTGCTCTGTGATATGTGTTGTTAATCTTTAAAAAAAGAAGATTTGTTAAGAAGTTAATGAGGACAGCAGCTTTAATTTGAATCCTGGGATAGAGCAACACAAAGGGAAGATTTTGCAGAAAGAAACTGATAAAAATGTAACTGTCCTGTGTATAACTTTAAGATTTTCTTTTGAGAATAACATTTTCACAAGTTGTTCTGCCTGACTCTTTCTTAGCTCACACAGCTCTATTTCTGAGCTGAGTGTGAGGGAGGTCACAAGACTGATGGGCAAGAAGGAACATTTCAAAAACATGAAGGACTACTCTGTCTTTCTGTATACTACAGCATCTTGTGTGGCTAAATGGTGTATGCCTCGAAACTACAGCAAAAGGCGGAGAAACCAAAGATGATGGAGATGAGAAGATTAAAGGAATCTAACAGAAGAGACGGGCATGGAAAGAAGAAAAAACGTGAAAGGGATGAACAGGAAAAATCAGACTGGATACATCTAAATTACAACAGTTAAAGGGGTTTCAGATCATCAGAATGAAAAACACCTTCAATCTCCTTCCCCCACTTTTAAACTAGAAATGAAAACTTCAGATAAAGGTTTTTACTAAGCTGCATTCATGTTTACCAGGATGGGACTAATCTGTGAATGCATAGAAGGACTTTTGCAGACCATCTTAACAAATACTGCATTTAATACAACCAACTTTTGCTCTTTATCACTTTACACATACATTTCTCTCTAACTGTTCATTTGTGCTTTTGACCATAATTGTCAAAACAGAAGCTCCAGTCTTTGAATAGTTGTGAGGGTTGCTTCATCTCTGTAGGTGTTGGGTTTTCTAGGGTCTAAAATCTTGCTGAGACTGCAATCCTGTATGGACGTGGTTTCATAGTTAGACCAAAGTCTGTGTTCAGATCCAGCTCCTGACCGGGAACATTTTCAATCCTCAGCCCGTGGAGTAAAGTGGTGAGAAAGACAAACATCTCTAGACGTGCAAATCCATCACCGAGACAGCGCCTCTTTCCCAGACCAAAGATGAGAACTTTCTCTGTTAGCTCCTTGTTAAGTTGTCCAGACGGACCCAAGAAGCGGTTAGGGCAAAATTTGTCCGGGTCACTCCAAAGATCCCTGGTTCAGAGTGAAGAACACAAAGATGAAGACAGCAGTTAAACACATTCTTATGAAAGGAAGACGTGTGAAATCTTCACACAAGTCAAATCAAAATTCACATTTCCTGACGATTATTTGTGGTTACTCACATATCATGGTTGACTTGATATTGGTTAATGAAGACACAAGTATCTTTGGGGATGAAATATCCATTCAAGATGGTGTTTCTTGTGGTGCTGAAGAGAGGAAAATAAGTAGAAAGGTATGACATCATTATATGCATTGCATACATTAGTGTACTGCGAACAAAACTTCTATCTTACCAGTGAGGTATAGTGAAAGGGACATATGAAGCATGACGGAACACTTCATTTATGAATGCTTCAGTATAAGGCATGTTGGGCTTATCTGCAAACCCGGGCAGTCTTGCCAAGCCGATGTGGTCATCTTAAAAACACAAAAACATAAACATGAATTCAAAGATAAATATGCAATTTTTGTCCCTGATTTAAAAAACATTCTGTGTAAAGGTTGTGTCTATGTTGAGTTTGAAAAAATATACAATCTTGTTTCCAAAAAAGTTGGGATGCCAACTAAAATGTATGAAATGGCCCTCTCACAGCTTTTTTCAACCCATGCTGTTCCAGTATCCACACAATGCCAGCAAGACGGCCTCTCAGCTAATTTTATTAATTACCTTTTTCTTGTAAGTGATAAGTAAGTAAAGAATGTTAAATTATGCATTCAGTGCCTTGCGTGTTACTGCCTTTGTGTCTCTCTGGAACTCCCTCACCCCTCTCCTGTTCTGATTCATCCTGTCACCTCTGAGTATTTCCCCCTCTCCCCCTGTCACTGTGAGAATGCAATGTGCTTTAGAACAGACAGCACCAGTTCAATCAGCCAGCATCAAAAGCATCTCTGATCTCAGCAAATTGGACTCATCTTTTGTGAGTTTCTGTGGTGACTGTCAGACTCTGTCTGTACAAGAAGGGCTGTGGGGCAGGCTATTGTTGGGCTCCGATCAAATTGATTCTGATTGTAATATTTCATACCAGAGACATCATAGACACCTGGCTGCCTCCGTCACATGGTATAAAAAACGTGTGTATAAAATGTGAATAAAAACATAATGCAATGATTTGCAAATCTTGAAAAAACACCATTTTAAACTGTATTTTAGATATAAAGTCATGGATGGCATAGAATTTCTTACAGCTCAACCAGGACGACCCTGACGTTTTATTATTGTTCCTGAAGACAAGAGAAATATCATTTTACCTATATTACTTAACTTTAAACCTTCACATTGTGAGAAATCTGGGTGTTCTTTTTCGACTCTGAGCTGGATTTTATTCCAGATATTAGAAATGTAACAAAGACAAGATTTTATCATCTTAAAAATATTGCCAGCACGGAAGTGCTGATGCATGCAAATGCCCCCTCCACACTGGGGGCTTTGGCTGCTCAGTCTGCAGGGTTGCTGTCGTAGCGATCATTCTATCTGGATGTCTGGGGTCCTGCACTGCAGCCCTTTGGATGTGGTGGGGACCCCGGCCTACTGAGGTCGAGGTGGTCCCTGTAGAGGTAAATGCTGTGACCATGGGTGGGCTGGCTCCTGGTGTGGATGGATCCCCAAAATGTTGTTTCCTCACAGCAGCATCAAGCCAGATGTTTATTATGTTTTCTTTATTAGTTGTATTTTTGTACTCACATTCAGTTAAGAGACAGAAAATAGGGGTTAGAGTTATTGTTTGGGTAGAATAGAGAGGGAGGGAGAGATGGGGGAAATTGGGGGGGTTGCATTTTGTGTGTGTGTGTGTGTGTGTGTGTGTCTTCTCCTCCATCACCCTCAGCACTGGCTCGCCACAGGGCTGTGTTTTGAGCCCCCTCCTGTTCACTCTACTGACGTATCAGTAGAGTGAGACACCCCAGCTGTCATATAGTTAAGTTTGCGGACGACACAGCAGTAGTGGGACACATCACCAACAACCATGTATCCAAATACAAAGAGGAAGTGGTATACTTGGTGCAGTGGTGCAAAGAAAACAACCTCTGCATCAATGTGAAAAAGACTAAGGAGATGGTGGTGGATATCAGAAGGGACAAGTGTCTTCTCCCTCCCCTGCACATCGGAGGAGCAGCCGTGGAAGTGGTCTCCAGCTTCAGGTACCTGGGTGTGTACATATCCAATGACCTCACCTGGGGTGCCAACAATTCCTGTCTGGTCAGGAAGGCCCACCAGTGTCTCTACTTCCTCAGGAAGCTGTGGAGAGCTGGACTTGGGAGCTCCATCCTGAGGAGCTTCTACCACTGTGCGGTGAAGAGCGTTCTCTGTATCGGCATCACCGTGTGGCACGGCAGCTGCTCTGCTGATAAGAGGAAGGCTCTGTAGAGGGTGGTGAAGGCTGCACAGAGAACTGTGGGGAGCAGCCTTCCTGCCACTTCAGACCTCTATATTTTACGATGCAGGGAGAGGGCCCTCCGCATCAAGTAGGACTCCACCCATCCTGTTCACGGACCCTTTCAGCCCCTGCCCTCAGGCAGGCGGCTGAGGAGCATTCAGAGCAAGACCACCAGGCTCAGAAACAGCTTCTTCCCTGAAGCTGTCAGACTGCTGAACTCGAGCCATGCTCTGTAGTCTCTCACCCCTTCCACCTTCTGTCAAGGCGCAATATTCCCTTACTTGCATGTTTGGTATTTTACAAGCTAATTTCAGCAACAGCCTTTATGTATATATTCTTTACGCTTGTTGTTTTATTTATGTGTGTTGTTTTTCTTTATTTATATATTCAGGCTTTTTATACTGGGACCTCAGTCCTAATTTCGCACCACTAATGTTTAACATGAACTGGTGTGACAATAAAAAGTCCTTGAAATCCTTGAAATAAAAATATTATGGATAGGAGAGATTTGTCTTATCAAATCATAAAACATTACCTATTTCCTGATGTATTCTGTCCTGGATGTCGGGAAACTTGATGAGGTACAGCAGGCTCCACTGTAAACCAGCAATGATGGTGTCAAACCCTTCCAAAGAGCAGAAACAACACAAATGCAGTGAATAGATGGCATCCACTATAACAGTATTATCTACTGTCATTAGCAGCAGTAGGATAATATTTACATCAAATCTAACCTGCACCAAAGATGTCGATGACAGTGTGAATGATCTGAGAGTTGGAGAGCAGAGATGTTTCATTATTTTCTTCTCTGTCTTCACAAAGTGCGATCAGAGCATCTGTAATGTCTCGGATACAGTTCTGTAATTACACACATACAACATAGAGTAAATCTAACATTGAGGGTTGTTTTTCTTTCATTATCATTATTACTGCTTGAAATTCAAGCCATATATTTTGATTATGGAGTGATTCTGATTATGTAGAAAATTAGGTTTGAAATTTAAAAGCATTAATTAGAGAAGACACAGTAATCATTATTATATGACGCGTGTCTTCCACTGGGTTGCTAATTCCTAATTAGACTGCGTGCGAGCATTTTAGCCAATCTGCACAAGAACAAAGATCCATCCCAGGGCACTTGTTTGTCATTTTTTTTGGCTTCAATCACAGTCACAGCAATGACTCTTTGAGTACAATGCCAGATTGAATCCCAGGAAGCAAATGAGTGGAACAAATATAAAGAAAACAACAGTCACAGACACGCCAACCACAACAATATAATGTCCTGAAAGTATTATGTTTTGGTCTCTTAACAGATGTAATGAGGTAATGGTATCAATCACCCCAGAGATTATTCAGGAGGCAAATTATGTTTCCTTTTTTTGTTTCCTTTTTTTTTCTTTTGCAGCTGCCAATCATAAGAGCATGAGCCTAATTGAAAATGCAGCTTTCAATATCCTATGTAGGTACAAACAGTGGTTATCTAGGGCTCAGTTAGTCTATCTGGTAGAAATTCAGCACTTATGATGCTTTTCTTTCCATTTCAATTACATTCAAGTCTCATGTGTTTGCAGGTATCTTTACCTTGTCAAAGGTGTTGATATGTTCCTCAATGCTTTGCTCCATGAATCCATTCATTCTATGAATGTACTGGACCATCTCTCTCAGGGACGGACTCGGAAAGTAGCGAAACACAGGAAAGAAATCAGCCAAATTCCCAGCAGCAAAGATTTTCTGGACCTCGTTGTTGATGTTGACTATAGTGAGAAACTCCTTGTCATTGTGGTCATATCGTTTCCCGAAACAAAGGGCACATACAACATTTGCCACTGAGGTTACCAGGGGCATCACTGGGTCTATACCCCCATGGTCATTATCTGCCTTGGCATCTTGTTCCCGAATCACTTCCACCATCTCAGCAGCCTCAGTACATACATGCTCCTCCAAAAGACAGGTGGCCTTGGATCCCCTGGGTTCAGCCTGGGCAAAAGACCTAAGGGCATTCTTACACAGCCTCTTATGGAGCAGCCATGCAGGTCCATACTTTTCGCTGAAGGTCATACTGTTCCCATCGGCTACAGCAGAAAAGGTGAAAAGTTCAGGTCGCCCGGCAAACGCTTCTCCCTGACGAACCAGTGCCTGTCTGATGGTGGTGTACCCACTAAGGATGACAACTGTTAAAGAGCCCAGATGCAACTGAAGAAAAGAGATAAATACATGACAACATAAACAAGCTAATTAATCACTTTCTACACTAAAACTTTAATACATACAAATTTTTTATACCTTGAAAACGTCTCCGTACAGGAGCCTCAAGCTGGTCAGAGAAAGATGTAACTGATCTCCCATCTGGAGCAAGTTGCCAACAAGAGGCCAAGGTGTGGGGCCTGGAGGAGAGGGGAATTTTGCTTGGTCCAGATGAGAGTCATGCTGGAAGCAGAGGAAGCTCTTTTGCAGGCTGATGGCCGTCAGCACAAGTATGAAAACACACAGAGTGACAGTGACACTGGACAGAGAGACACACAGGTTCTCTTGGATGGGAAGAGCCCCAGACAAGATCAGTCCCATATTGCAAGAGCAGATGCTGAGAGAAAGAGAGAAGAGAGGCTGTTTGGGAGACAAAAACGAAAATCTGTCTGAAAATTTAGTCAAAATCCCCCAAACTTTAAACAGAGTAAAAGAAACAGGAAGAAAGAAAACAAAGACCGGAAAGCCTAAGGCAAACATGTGGAACTTTTTGGGGGCAGACCTTAAACCAATACAAATGTTTCGTTTCCAGTGTTTAATTTGAATGTGTTTTTTTTTTTTTTTTTTTTAGTGCCCCTGCTCCGCCTCCGAACCTAGATCTCTGAAATGCGTTGAGGTAGTTTTTGCATCACCTATATGAACAAACAAAATAAAGAATAGGGAGATGAACAACGTTCAATAAAAAAAGAAAAAAATAGAACAAAAAAAAAAGATAAACATGCAATGTCCTCACCTGCAGTGCAATATGGTGTAAAAAGTAAGCAGCCGGACGTAAAATCCCTCCTAAAAAATCCTCAGGAGGCACAAGATGTTGGTGTAGAGCTTGTAAACTTTTTTGTGTTTGTAAAGGACTGGACGTCCCTCTAAACAGCAGCTGCCCCCCCCCCAAAAGAGGGAGCTGCTGCCACTCACCCATAGAGACGCACACGGTGAGAAAGTTGGCTCATGGTTAAAGATAAACCAGATCCAAAACGAATGACTGTAGCGACTTAACTAGACCGGAACAATGTCTGGCTACCTCCTCAAAGTCTGCCAGAACTGGCAGTTCGGATGTATTTGAAAGGTTTCAGCCAACGTGACTGAGTTTTAGACCATAAAAGGATGGGGAGAAAAAGATTATCTATTTATTTTCAAGGCCAACAACAAAATTAATATATAATCAGAAAAGGTAAAACACTCTGTGTATATTTTGAATAACCTATAAATGTAGTTACTTAAGATCGAGAGAGTTGGGTACTTTAACTTATTTTTTTTTTTAGATTAAAGTAATAAGTCATAGATATACAGCTGTACTTTAATTGCCATAGTCGATAAAAAATTTGCGAGGGTTTAGATCTCTATCTGTACCTGAAATGTAATTTCAGTAATGTGCCATAGGGAGGCGCTGTCCATCAGTTAATGCTGGTATGTAGCCTATTTATTTTGTCTTTCAGGCCACCGCGGTTTATCAATGACGTTGAGCGTCTTGATCAATGCTTTGTTTGTTGAATGTTATCAACAATAATTGTTAAGTTCAAACTCTTGTTTTAATGGCAGTCTTACATCAACAATGCATGGATTGAAATTTGTACAGTTTGTGGAAAAAATATGTAACATACAAAGTCACTGAAAAGTCACACAATATTCACAATTTGTTTAAAACTTTATTAGCTGGAAATGTCATTTGATATCAATGCACAATGGTTGTATTTATCATTTTTCTTATTTCTAGCACTTCTCAGTTTTATATTATGTCATATCTAACATTTCTTCTCATTGTCATTCTCTTCTTTTTTAACGTAACTTTTCCCATCTTCCCTCTTGTGCATTTATCCCTCATTTTCCATTCCTTTCATTGCCATTCCCATTCCCTCTCTCCATCTTTCATCCCATTCATTCTCCTTTCTTTCTTGCTTTGTATCGAACCGTCAATGTAGTTCAAGCTCAACTGTAGGAAACCTGGTGCTGTCAGGCCAAGCGACAGCTCCTTTGACCTGGTGGTCTACATCCTCTCCAGACCAAGGCGGTCCAGTCTCGTCATTAGCTCTGGCGGGCACACACTGGAAGGTAAATGTCTAGAGTACAATGTGTTATGTAAAGTATGTTGAAACATCAAAGCCTGATCCGGGTTAACATACACAGTGAGAATGATCAGAAGAGTGATGAAAGTAAAGCTGGGCCTTTTGTTTGTAATGAACAAAAATAACTAGGAAGCATAATTGCCTTATTTAAGCACAAAATCTTTGGGAGAAAAACAGAGTATAGATTTTATATCATTTATTAATGATCACAACAGTAAACATACTGTATTCCTAAATGACTCCTCTTAATTGAGAACAAACTGTATGACAAACAAGAGCCGCATTATAGGAAGATGGTTTTGATCATGTTTTGCATCACAACTCCACTGATCCTTTTATTCTATTACTTTAAATGTGACAAACAAAGGCTGTGTTGTCCCCAGGGCTATAATTCCCATAAACAAGTGTGTACATTTTAGATCAGAATGGATGCACTAGACAAAGTTATGTGATCACATTGTTTTTTGGAGACAGTGAAGCAGCAGGAGGCCCCTTATCACAGCAAACATCTTCCCAATTATGTTTGAGTCTGGGCAGGGAGCTGTCCTGAACTCATTCATGGGCCAAAGAAGTAGCCTTCAGTGCGCATGTTGTAGTTTAGAAAAGACTTTGCTAGCACTGGTTTAGAAAATTTGAAAATAATTACAAACCCACCAGAAGGTCCAATCTGGCCTGTGGGATGAATTTGGTAAATATAAAAGTGATAGAAAAATAACTGTAATTGCTCATTTATCCACCTGAGGTTGTTTTCTTTTATGTTTAGATATAAAACATTTCCAAGGCAGGGGATAATCTTTTATATCTTTCTCACTTAATATATCTGACTTCAGTTTGTATTATGAGGTGAATCAGTTCAGGTGGTCAGGATTACTACACAGATATAGAAATGTACATGTATGTACATTTAAAATAACTTCTACTTGGAAAGTTACTCTAATCATAATGTGAAATACTGTATTTTTCAGTTCCAAATACTTGATTAGATATTTTGTGATTTTGTAGATCCATTGTGATCTGTAAGTTGCAATGCATGTTGAAATGAGTAAATATGTTAATGTGTCAATATATAAATAAAATGATAATTAATAAATTAATTAATAAATAATAGATACATATTACATAAAACATATATATAATTGAAATATAAGATATTTTTATTTATTAATTTTTAAAATTGCATACAATTTGTTTTGATAAATTAATGTGTGTATATAAAGCTATTTTAAAAAACATCAATATATTTTAATGTAAATGAAATATAATGAAGAATATGAAATTTAATTAATACTACATGAAATAAATTATATATATAAATGATGAACTGAAACAACATATTGTTGAAATGATTGTACATTAAATTAAAATGTCTTGATAATATATTTGTATTTATTTGCAAAGGGAAATATTTAGAGTTTTCATTGTTTATAGGTTACCATGTCATTATTTTACAGGCCTGGCCCACTTAAAATCAAATTGGTCTGTATGTGAAGCCTGAACTAGAATGATTTTGACACCCCTGGTCTAGAAGCTGGAACACATTTTTTTTTTTACAAATATCTTATAGCCAGAATGTACCATCAGAAGATATATTTTACTAAGTAATAATATAATCTATTAAAAATAAGTTACAAGTTCATTATGAACAAGGAACGTTTGGTTGTATTGTTTGTTTTTATTGTAATATTTTCATATATATATTTATTTTTTTATTTATTTTTTCATTTACCATCGCTCACTCCTAATTCCATGTTTACTATGAAGTGCACGCGCCTGCTTTCCTAACGGGGCGCTGTGATTGGTTCCTCCAGGACGTTGAGTCGCGCGTAGAAAGTGGGACGGGGGCTCTTAGAAATACCAAAGACGGTCCTCCATGAATCTGTCTTCTCAGAAGTGTGATAGTAGCTCGGCGGCTCTCCGGTCCGCTGGCATCAGACGTGAGCAGAGAGCAACTGCAACATGCCGGCCACCGGAGAGGAAATCAAGCAAAACGAAGGTAACTCATCAGCATCAGTCGCAGGTAACACATCTACTTAAACTTGATCTCTAGCCTAATGTTGCGGGTGTTGTTTTTGTTTTGTTTCGTTTTTTGTGTTAGTTTTAATCAGTAGGCCTACAACTCCAAAAACTCAACCTACTTTCTGCAGTTAAAACCAAGATTTTAGTGAGATTGTATCTTTCTGAATGTGTCATTCATTAAGTAGCTACTGAACTGTTTAACAGAGATAATATGAAGACAAGTGCATATCTAAAGCTCAATATACAGTATGTGGTTAATGATTTAACTTGATACAATTGCAGAACTTACAAGAAAAATGTAAACTTTAGTTTAAAGTTTGATTGTATATAAATGTGCTTGTCTAAAAACATGAGTACATAATGGCTTTAAAAGAAACTCATATAATGTAGTGGTTATAAAAAATATATAATATTATATATATATATATATATATATATATAGCAGAATAAGCTGTTTAGCATTGGCAGAGAAGATTTGGCAAATTTTTCATGGGCGCAACCCACATACTCAGCTGGGCTGCTCATCCCACAAATGCATGTTCCTTA
>JAOXYM010000012.1:20980029-20996235 GCA_028567055.1 Leptatherina wallacei | reverse complement strand
ATTGCCAAGAACCATTGTTACAACAGAGAAATAATCTACCAAACACAAATTTCCGAACTTTTTGTTCGATGTTTATATAATAGATAATATGATATATTGAATACATGGAGTTGAACACAGTTGTATCTGTTGCATTGTGCAAACCTTCAAAGTTGTTTCTTATAAATGAGCTCATGCACAATAAGTCCAACTTTTCACACAAATGTAACAAAGCACACTTCTGGTACTGGTTTGTATAGGCCCACCTCCCATACTGCTCTGAGCCAGGTCGACTTTGTGGTGCCAGTCTTGACACTATATCCTCCAGAGTTATCACGCTAACAGTGCCAGCACTTCATGTGGGTTACCCAAAAAGACCTACTCAAATGCCGTGATGCACATTTTTATAACTCAAGTGTCCACTCTTGACTGTTTTGTTTGGGTTAACCCAGCTGGGAACAGCTGCTTTTAGACAACATGCAAGGGAGTTACCACATGAGGGGGAAAAATTGTACTTAAAAAAATCTGTTTCTTTATGTGTTATTTTACTAATTCTACCCTGGTATCTCAGCTGTTCATTAACAACGACTGGCATGAGTCATGCAGCGGCAGAAAGATTTCCGTGTATAACCCCACCACAGGGCAGAGGCTGTGTGAAGTGGAGGAGGCTGACTCAGTAAGTATATTATAGGATTGTAATATACTGCACTAGCAAGAATTTAAAAAGATATTAATGGAATGCAATGATTTTATAACATCATTTTATGTAATTACATTGATGACCGCCTGCTAAACTCAAATCCCCCACAGGAAGATGTGGACAAAGCAGTGAGGTGTGCTAGAACCGCTTTCCAGATGGGGTCACCGTGGCAATCTATGGATGCTTCAGAAAGAGGACATCTACTAAACAGGCTTGCTGACTTAGTAGAGAGAGACCAGCTTCTGCTTGCAGTGAGAAATGCACACATCATATAAATGCTAAAATTAAGGTTTGAGTATTGTTTCACAAAACATCGCAACTGGTGTTGTCATGAAGAAATAACAATCATGTACTAATTACTTAGTTTTGATTTTTTTCTAGACACTAGAAGCCCTGGACTGTGGCAAAGTGTTTCTCATGGCATATTATGTGGATCTGATGGCTACAATCAAGACCTTAAGATATTACGGTGGCTGGGCTGACAAGGTTCATGGCAAAACCATCCCTGTAGGTAAGCTGGTCTTTGCTTCTAATGTGTAACATTTAAGGTTATTTGTTGTTCGAACTTCAGTATCAATAATCACTTAATTTACACTAGGTTAGAATAACGTGAAATTATGATCACTGTGTATTTGTTACCTTAACATAAGCTAGTTATATCTACAGATAATGCAGTCCACCATGTTGGATCACAATGTTTTCAAAGTATTCCATAACAAATATTTCAAACACTTGTTCTGGAGCAATCACTTTTTTTTGTCTTTTTAGTTCGTACATTCTTCTTCTATTAAAAAAAGCAGGTCAAATGTAAATAAAGAAAAACTACAATTATTTGCAAATAATTAAAAACATAAATGTTCAGCTGAAAGTAAAAGGAATGTGGTTTTAATGAAAAACACTTTCATTTGTTGCTTGAGAAAAATTTCCGCAGCTTAACAGATTTGCTGAATTTCTCTTATATAATGTGCCAAATATTTTCAAAGGCTCACGGATCTGGGGCCTCATTTATAAACAAAACAAGGTCTGAAAGTGGCGTAAGTCACTTTCTACGCAAAGGTTGTGATTTATAAAAATGAACTTGACGGGAGAATGTACGCACCTGTACACAAACTCTGATCCTTGCTCACAAACATTTTGGAGACGAGGAAACTGACAGCGCAGCTGGTGAGATGGGGAATTTGAGCCACATCTATTTTGTGAATTTAACCGTTCATATCAGACTTATAGACCCTTGTAATAATAAACACCCTGGCCTGAATATGTGTTCCTGAATGGAGCCATACATTCCATAAGCACTCATTTAAGAGTTACAGCACAGAATGTTCATACAAACATCTTCAAATTATTTAGAGATGGTACTCATTGGTACATTAATTGTGACAAGGTGTGTAGTAATCAGTGTAATTCCTGAATAAACATAAAAACTTCTGTGACATCATGCATAATGCTTCACAATGGATGCGTTGGCGCTGCTTAAAAATTAATCCAATGGCAGGATCAGGATGGAGAGTCTTTACGGAGATTTACTGTGAGGATGACTGGCTGATATGCCGATATAGATTCCCAGTGCTCTTAGATCGATGTGCTGAACTGGACCCAGTGTTATATTGACCGACCCGCCGGAGCCTGGTGATCCCGGTGCATCTGCAGCTGTTGACCACTCTCGAGTTTCTCTTTCCAGCGGGAATTATCCGACAGGTAGGCTGATGTGTTTCATGTGATCAGCAATATGACATTTTCTGCCCAAAGCCCTTTTGTGTCAAATTAAATTATTTTCATTAAATTATATCCTTTTGTCTGCAATATCAGTGTAGAGAATAGACTGCAGGCAGGCGTTGCGCATGATGGCTGCTCCTTGTAAATCCACATTGTAGAAATTCTAACAATTAAAATCCTGATTCATAATTCTTCTGGTATAACCAGTGACAGTGGCTACACCCTGAGACGCTGCTCCTCTCTCTATCTGCAGGGCACAGAGGAGGTGCGCTTCACAGTGGTCCGCGCTCGTGCGCGCTCAGTTATGGAGCGAGCCATCAGCCTCCTCAAAACCCGGTGGAAGTGTGTGGATGCATCAGGGGGCAGACTGCTGCTTCTTCATTGTCACGATTAAGCTTTAAACGCCAGCGATCAGCCGGCTTATTTATATGCAGAAACAGTCTGAAGGACTTTGCATGGGCCATTTATGGTAGAGTGTGAGTGTGTCTGGGACAGGGCATGAGCCAAATTCACCTGCGCAAACTTCCAGGAAGGTTGTGATTTCTAAAGCGGAAAGTGCTTACATCTGTGCGTAGGCACGGTTTTATAAATCTGAATATTTTTTGGCGTAAGCAAACTCTGGGTTTTGGGTGCATGTACACTTTCAGTCATGATCCTGCGCACAGTTTTATAAATGAGGCCCCTAGTAGGCAGGTAGTCCAGTTTACAAGTCTGCTACTTACCTGTAGCTAATTAATCTAATTAGATGTCAGATTTTTCACTAGAATTTTAGTCGTATTGAGAAAGTTTCCTGAACTTGTAATGCTTCTGTACCAACTTTATACATCTACAAATCTGCAAATTTTCAGTAAAATCAACTTACTTCACAAACATATTGGTTTTACAATGAGACTAACCCCTAATCCCCTAATAAGCACAGGGAGGGTCATTAATCAAAATTTAGAGCAAAGATGCCCTTGATATATGAACTGGAGTGTAGAGTTAGCAAAATTTCAAATGTCCACTGCAGATGAAGCAGTCCAGTGACATTTCATGTGTCCATGATTTTCGTACCAGCTTATATTGGACGCATCACGTTTGAGAAGGAAAGTAAGTCCTGTTTTACACGTTGGTGCAAATTATGATAGTAAGGCTTGTACATTTTTAGTTTCCATAACAAGGAGTATCTGGTTTTGATGTGACACCTACCGACTGTTTAACTGATTCACTGCAAAAGTAATATATTCAAGAGAATGGTAGGAATGGGGGTTCTGGTTAAACATTGGGTTTCACTGCTCTAAGCAGTCTAACTGCAGTATATTCGACATGATTTGTTGACATCTGTACTGCAGTAGAGTATGTAGTGGAGCAGGCCCATAGCGGTCTGTTCTTTAACCAGGGCCAGTGCTGTCTGGCTGGATCCAGGGTGTTTGTAGAGGAACCTATCTATGAGGAGTTTGTCCGCCGCAGTGTGGAGAGGGCCAGATCCAAAGTCCTGGGAAACCCACTCTTACCAGGGGTGGATCAAGGACCACAGGTATGACATAGTCTTATTTATTTGACCACTGTTTCAGTTTAAGCTGAGAGAAAGATTAAATAACACGAAGCTGTGTTTGCTGGTTTCTGCAGATTAACCAGAAGCAGTTTGACAAGATAATGGAGCTGATAGAGAGTGGGGAGAGAGAGGGAGCTGCTCTGGAGTGTGGCGGGTCCCCTTTGGGTCAAAATGGACTTTTCATCCAACCCACTGTCTTCTCAAATGTTACGGACGATATGCTCATTGCCAAAGAAGAGGTACTTTCGACTATACTTGTATGGACTGATGGAAAATGTGTGGGATCTAAATTTACTCCTGAAATAACGTTTTCGGGCTCCACCTTGCCCTCCCATACTTTCTCAGATATTTGGTCCAGTGCAGCAGATCATGAGTTTCCATAGCATTCATGAAGTCATCCAGAGAGCAAACGCCACACACTACGGCCTGGCAGCAGGAGTGTTCACTAATGATATCAACAAAGCTCTTACCGTCTCCTCTGCTCTGCAGGCTGGCATGGTCTTGTATGGATCAAATCATACTGGAGGCTGATCAGCACAAAAGCCTCCATTTAGATTATTATTAGGTTAGATCACTTTTGATAAAATAAGCGGCCTATAGCCTTTAATAGAACCTGTTTTTTGGGGGGGGGTTTCTAGGGTGAACTGCTACAATGCCATGAGTGCCCAGTGTCCATTTGGTGGCTTCAAAATGTCTGGGAATGGGAGGGAGTTGTGAGTAATCTAATGTTATAACCTCTAAGCCATTTATACATACTACTGATCAGGTCATTACTTTGGTGTTTTGGAAATTGCAACTTAAACATTACATAAATTATCAATAAATTTGCTGGGGTAAAAATTATTGCAAGTTAATGGAGAACACTTTCCCAACATAATCAGTGGTTCTTTTTCATTTCAGAGGGGAATATTCTCTTCAGGAGTACACAGAGATCAAGGCAGTAACCATTAAACTCTCCCATAGGAACTCATAACATGATCAAATAGACCTCCTCCAGCCAACACCATCAGAGCTTCATTGTGGGGTAATCTTCTGGTACCTTGATGTGTGGAAGTAATTATCAATCTTGTGTCACTTCCAGTCATTTCTGCCAACAAATTCCTTAGTTCTTAGTACATTTGCAGTGTTAAACCTATTCATTTTGATTTTATTAATATACTTGGACTTATCTTCTCTCAGTGTAAAAGTTAGCTGAAAGGATATTCTTTATGTCAGCATGTTCAGAGATACCACTTTCAATAGGAGATTTGGCAGAAATTACATATTTTAATGTCATACAAAAAATAGGATGAATTACAAAATATTTATATAGATTTCAAATGAAATCAGTGAAAAAAAAGATTGTGCTATATCAATAACCAATAATCTATGCACTGAATTCAATGCTGTAAACATGATTGAGTTCACATATTGTTAGATATCTGTAGGCTAGTTTCTGAGTTTTGGGGGGGGGGGGGGGGGGGGGTCTTGTTTGCTAGAAACATAAATAAGCAGTGGTCACACTGCAATAATTACAGACTTTTTTTGTTTTCTTTAATTGTAATTAAGACAATTAGAATGTATAAAACTTTTTTTTTTCAATTCTGAAATAAAATTATATGTAATTTTGTGATGTTTTTGTTTGGTAAATTTGTATGTATACCCTTTTAAATACATACACAATTTTTATTTCATCATATAATAAAATATAGCCATCAAAAAAGTCTTCAATTATTCCAGTGATTCATACATCCTCCTATATGACTGTGTCTGCTGCAGTCCTGTAACAGACTCCTGTTGTTTATGGTAAGTTGATAGAATTATGTCGATTTTATCTTCTTGGAGGTGCACCCCGGCCTCTGCCTCTGCCAGGTCCAGGCTGAGGACCCCTTGGGTTTCCAGGAGGCATCCCTCTTGGCACAGGGCCACGGGTCACTGGCCTTCTGGGGTTTGCAGCAGCCAGTGAGACCTCCTTTTGCAGATTAACACCTTTTCCTGCTGTACCTGGCTTCATTTTGGGAGACTTGCTGTTCCTCTTAGTTACATCTGAGACAATAGAATGAGAGTAAAAAAGTGGATCGAAAAGTTGGCCTGTTAATGGCATGCACAAACAAAACATCTTACATTATGGCATATGTGTTCAATATGTGTAATATAAGTGTGTGAGTGTACCAAGAGGTGGCTCCTCCTCAGCTGGAGGTGCGAGCGATTTATCTGGAAGAAGGTCCTCTAAGTCTTTCATTACTTGATTAGTGCTGTCTTTGTTGTTCCTGCGGTTCTTCTCCTCATCCCGAGCCTGAGGTATCAACCAATTAACCAATTAATTGACAGTAAGTTTGTTGATAGAAGGCTAAATATAGTTTGGGAAAAAGAGAGAGAGAGAGAAACCACTCATACTGACCATTTGCATTTTCTTTTTAAGGTCAATGTTTGCTTGTTGGTATGCTTTTGACACCGTGTTCAGGTAGTAGATGGCTAACCTGTGGTACAGTAAAACTTTTTAAAGTAAAATTAATTGCAAAGAATCACAACAGCATTAACCATAGTCATACTGCGGTCACAGAGCAATAGACAACTTGAAGTCCTGCACCAGCAGCTGATAAGGCCCCAAAAAATCTGTGTTCCTCTGAAATGTATATCTTAAATTCCTCATGAAATGACACAACACCTTTTCCTCATTCAGTGAAAACACTCATCTTGCAACACCCATGCCTCTACCTGCCAGGATATGGCACTGCCTACCATGTATCCACTACAATATGATCATTTTTATTGTGAAATTATTTGTTTATTGATTATTTAAGAGTCAGTCAAAGGAGGAAACTAAATAGTTCATTTTACATTACTTTCAACAGTAGCAGAAATACACTGCTTGCTGGACAAGAGCAACAAGGAGGGGTAAGCCTGACTAGCTGTTGGGAGAACAAGAAAGGAGCCGTCAAGAAGTGTGGCTCCACAGCTAAAGGCTCACTCAGCCAGAGTTTTACAGTCTTCTCCGTCTAACTTCTGCTAATTTCTCCTGGCAGCTTATTGTAGCTCCAAACTGGATTGTTTCCTCTGGTGCATATAAGTCCCACTCTGCTAGTAAGTAGCAAAGATTGGTAGTCAGGACTTTCTGAAACTGCAGGTGCTGCTCTGCAGATTTAAAGCAGAAATCTTCATCTATGGCATTCAAAGGCTGATTTTCCTCATGAAATGTTTTCTCACATAAAAAAAAAAAGCCATTATAGACAAAATAACAAGGTTATGAACGTTTTCTTTTTTCTATTGGAGGGAGACTTTAAGTTTCATTACTTAACTTTCTTTAATTTCATACTCATATTATGGAGTTTTACACATATTTTACTTTGCTAAACCAAAAATGATGCCAAAAGATAACTTTGGTATAGTGATGTATTATGAAAGAAGACCTGTGTCAGTGAACTATTTGTCGGATGGTATTTAAATCATACTTACACCATAAGGAGGACAGCAGGCATGATGAGTCCAGGGTTTGTAGCATATGTAAAGATATTCCCTATGAAAGCTGGTAGATCCTGTTCTATGGTCTCCATAACCACATCATACATCTTGTCCTGTCCACTGGGGGAGACATGGATTAAATACTGTACAATCATGTATGTAATCTTTGTTTCAAACACATTAACCAAATCACAAACTCATATTCTTGAGTGAGTAGCCACAGGACTGTAGATGAAAATTATTATCTTGAAACATTTAACAAATTTTGCTATATATTAATTTAATTGTTTAATGGACACATGGACAAAATAAACTGTTTATGTTGTTATTGCCAACTAAATATGACCAATATATTCTGACAGCATTCAGTCAGCCAAAGGTGTTACAGACAGTAATTGTGTGGAGCAGCTGTAACTGATATGTGGTTAAAAAACATCTTTGTTCATTTTATACCCGCAGTTTATGTATGTTATGTTATGTATGTATAGGCCTATACATAATACTTCATATATATTCTAATACAATTGTTTGTGCATATATAACAAAAAGTATTAAGCTCCTCAATAATCTCCAAAACTAACATGAAAATCTAAATTTTGTAATACTTATCAATATTCCATGTTTATCCAGCACTAACTTAGCTCTAGTTACCTGAATGGCCCACAATCAAAAGATGGGGGTAGAGTCATCATGGTATAGACGACAGGGAGGAGGCTGAGGAACAGCACGAGCAGCAGAAGCCCCATGTAGAAGTTGTTGGAACGTGAGGCCTTAAAAACTCGCTCATGAGGAACATTGCATGACATCACTGCCCAGCACTGGTAGTACATAGAGGTCAGGAGACGCAATACGTTCACACCAACTAGTCCTGGAGCATAAAATGCTCCCATCCTAAGGAGGACAACAGGAGTAGCAATATTATTTTTAAAGGACTGTATAATTAACTTACTTTGAAAAATTGTTTAGAAATCTAAAGTTTTATAATAAATTATCTAATGCAATTTGTGGGAAATTTGTCTACAGTTTGCCTACAACATCAGGACCCCTGCCAATCAAATTTGAAGAAGCATGGACTATACATTCAGTATTGAGTTGATCATAGGTCCACAGGCAACAGATAAGAAGAAACAGGGGCTGTACTTTAACTCATCAGTCTACCATTTATATATAGTAAGACAGATAATACAATCCAGCATGCATCTCTATAGCAATTCACCATATCATTCCTTGATTGAAGACAAGCCCCAGTACATTTCCACTAATGTCAAACTCTCCATATGATGGCTAGGAAAAAACACAACAATATGATTAGCATGTTTACCTGAACTGATAAACAGCGGGTCAATACTCTTTCCTGCTCTGTGTGTGTGTGCGTGCGTGCGTGCGTGCGTGCGTGCGTGCGTGCGTGCGTGTGTGCGTGCGTGCGCGTGCGTGCGTGTGTGTGTGTGTGTGTGTGTGTGTGTGTGTGCGTGTCCCTCTCTGTAATTAAGTTCTCATTGCAGTCTCCTGTTTCCCTCAATGCTTGGGATCACTTGTCTTGCCAGATGTCATTGTATAGTATCAGGTTGACTTGGATCCTAACTATGCTGTACGTACACAGAGTTCAATAATGCTGGGGTCATACGGTGATATAGACACTCATCACACTGATACACCAAGCTGAAGATCACATTCAGCAACATGCTGGTACAAGTAGCTCAAATGTCTGACTTATAAGTATACAGCAAGAACACAGGACAAATGTGTTATGTTTTGTACTAATCTCATTTAGCTATAGAAATGAAAACAAACATATACAACTAACACAAAAACATCAAAACCAAAAACAAGTACTCACAAATCCAGCTTCTAGGTCCCAGCACCAGCAGTAGTTGAGGAAGCGGACAATGACAGCTCGAGCAAAGTCGCCGATCAGAATAGTCAAGTAGGTCACCTGCACATCTGACACAATCAGCTTCACAAATTCCTACAAAGGAAAAGAAGGAAAAGAAAAAAAAAATCCAAACTCAAATATCTGATCAAAAATTTGGCTATAGTTTAGTTTGATTAAATAGTGTATGGTACGATTCTCTGTACATAAAAATCACTATTTAACAACAGTGTATAATACCACTACTGACTATTCCAACTCCAGTCTCCCAGCAAGGTCCTCTGATAACATCAGCTGGATGTGTGTTTGGAGGAGGTGCATCTGTTGTGTTGAAGAAGGAGCTGTAGTTGGCATAATATTCATTCAGATTCCATTCAGTGGCATTCTTGATCAACTTCTCACGCTCCAACTAAAGAATGCAAAGAATCACTTATATAAACTTTGTTTCTGCAGGACAGATCATACATTTTAAAACATGTTGCAGATATGTTTTACAGTACTTGCTCTAATGGAATATAGTATTAGCATGAGTTAATTTAAAGGCCTAAAGATGCAATAGCAAAAACTGTGCAAACAGCTAAACAGTAACCTTGCTCTTCAAGCCAAAAAACTTTTTGGATAGTAACATTACATTGTTAGGAACATAAAACTGTCATTTACTTTTCAAGTTTTGTATAGATTAGAACAAGCAAAATAAAAAATGCTGATTACAGGGGTCAAAAGGCATTAACATAATCTTTTATTACTTTTCTTCATGTCATAAGTATGTTACTAGGTGAACAAATGCACAAATTTGCCTCTAAATTTGGTATAAAGTTCAACCAATCTGCTGCTACACATGCTCTCTTAGGCAGGGTAAATTGAGTAAAGGGATGTGACTTTAGGCATCAGTTGATGAAAATGCTTTTGCAACAGGTTAAAGTGGCATTACTGAACTGTGGCAGATTTTTGTACTTTGGCACCCTTAACAAAGGCATTTACATCAGTCTTGCATCCTGTCTCTTCTCTGAGCTCTCTCTAGCTAGTAAAGACAGCCTGATGCTGACACCCGTCACTTTCTCACTTTCTTTCCGGTTTGCTTGTGTGTAAAACGTATGTCATATGATGCCCTGAACAAGGAATAAAAAGTTTTTAAGTACGATTTCTCAGCTCCTGCCGACCTGATGCTGCAGGCCAACAACCGCTCCAGGAATGTGCACATTAAATCTCAGTGCACCATCAAAACACAAAGTTTTAAAGGTAGGAAAATTGTATTGCTTTAAAAGAAACTGTACACTAATCCAGCATTTTATCAACAGCAAGATGTGTCACTCATTAATTTACCAAGTTCCAATCTGAATCAACTGTATAACAAATCAGACAATTTGGCAAATGCAGCTCAAATCCAATGATTCCCATGAAGAGGTTTTAACCCTGATGATGTGTCCACGGGTCAAAGTTGACCAAAAACAAAGAAGCATATTATTTCAAGATGTCTAATGTTGCCTTAATGTCTAAAATTGTTTAATCTACATTAACATCAAAACCAAAAGACAATTTTTAATAACCTCTTATCATGTTGACATATTTATGCCCTGACATTTCACTTTTCCTTTTTAGTAAGTTAGCAAACATTTCTAAAATTCTGTTTTAACATTGTTATCATGGGGTATCAAATACACATATATGAAAAAAAGTTTACTTAAATGGTTTTAAGATATGACAGTGGCGTAAAATTTATTTTGAAAAGTATTGTATAAATTCAGTTGTAGCTTATCTGGCATACCTTGGCATTGACCTCATCAAAGAGGGCAAAAAGAAATGTATAAAGATTTCCCAGAAAGAGGGCAAAGATTCGTCCCAGTTGCCATTTAAGGGCAATACGTGGATGATAATCTTCCAATTCTGCAATAGTTTCAAACAGCGGAGGGCACACCAGTCCCAGTAGAGACATCACAAATTCCACCTGATACAATAGACAAGAGAGGGTAATTACTAATCTCATTTATCACACTCATTTTCAAGACGTAACTTTCCTTCTGCTCATTATAAGATAATGGTCTGAAAAGTAATTTTGGCAAAGAATGCTGAAAAAAACACCCAAATATAAACTTGCCTCGTTCTTTTCAAACCATGAGAGATCTTTTGAATCCATCTCAGCGAACTCCTGAGACCGTTTCACCACAAAGTAGATGAGATAACCACTGCCACCAAGGCAGCACAGGATCATAACATTTGCAAGAACCCTGAGGAAACGTCGAAGATGAATATTTTCATCTTTCTGATTCTCCTGTTCATCCACGATAGATTCCTACAATGCAGATAAAAAACTGTCAAAAGTGCATTTCATGCTACAAACCCATAAAGTAAACTGGATTAATGGAAACTACTAGAGGAAGGTGATGCTCTTACATAGATGCAAAATGCACTTCTTCATTTTGTAATGTTGAATATTCCAACTGTTATTTTTTGCAGCAGGGTGTAGCTTTACTTATTGGCGTACCAGAATGTTCAAAATGATTTTCCTCAATGACTTTTGTAATGTGTCGACATTGTGAAACTGATAGATGACTCGTTTTAGACTGAAACATTAAATTCAAGCTTCCTCCATTGTGCAAGTCTAATTTCTCAGCAAAATATCAATCCTTAAAATTCAAAGTCCCCCTCCAAACATTAACACACACACATATACACACTTGCTAACCTTGAAGCTAGTAGTAATGGAGGCGTACTTGTTGTCTGCAGTCTCAGGGTTTCCTATCAGGTAATCCCAGCTAGTGAACATCTTCCAGCTGAAAGTGAACTCTCCATCGTCTGCCCCGTCTCCTCCTACATCTGAGTTTCGAGCCATCCTGGAAAGACAAACGGCCATCAGACATTCAGGTCTGCTTAATGTACATATGGCTACCTCCATTTGTATCTTTTTCATACGTTCTAATAACAACCATCAGGCTGTATCCAAAAATTCCAACACCCGTAAGCAAGTATGACAGAGGCAGTCTGAACTTCAGCACCCCGATTGTTCGCTCGCTGTTGTAGTATCCATAGAATAGAAAGGAATACTTGCAGAAACCCTGTTAATCACATAAAAAAGATATAAAACTTACAAAGGCTTTTTACAATTGTTTTACAAGTTTAAGGACACAGTTAACATCTTATAACATTTAACAATTTTATTTAAAGGGATACTGTGTAACTTTTGACCCAAATATTAGCCTAATGTCTGTAATAATGGATGATTTCTGGGGTCAATAAACAGTGCTTGACACCTGACACCAAGTGGGGCTTTGGTTTGCATTCAATAAATGCAATTTCTATAATTCATGTAAATATCAAAGAAGTAACAGAATGATTAGCAACACGATTCCAAAACACGGATGGAGACTGTTTAATTTTTCCGACAGTGTTGTGTGGCCTGTGGGAAGTTACAGGTTTAGCGCCTCTAGTGCCCACAAGTTACACGGTATCCCTTTAAATCTTGATAATAATAAAAAATGTATATATGTCCACTTAGTTTATCATCATAGTACATTAACATTCCATAATCCCATGCCATTCAATGAGATATAACTTTGCAGCATTATATGTTTAAGTTTCATTCCTGCATTAGACAGCAACAATGTTCTCCTTTACTGACTTGGTCACTGGGATGGGATGCCATGCCCCAGGAAAAAAAGATTCAGCATAAAGATTCTGCATATACTTCATGAACTAATGAGGCTAAGATCCTCACAGAAAATTCAAAGAGCACAGAGAAGTCCATGGCTGTCTCCTGTTCATCTCTGGGGACAGTTTTCCTGGGAATAGAGCCATAGGGAAGACCCATAAGGACCTAACATAGGGGAGAGATATGGAAATGAGAAATGAGTGTTTAACTTGTTTACAGCTCCTGCTACATCAGACATCATATGCTAGCTTGAACTTTGAGAAAAGTAGCCTACCTCAGGCAGCACCACCAGGCCAAACATGAATCCAAACAGTACCAGATTCAGGCCATACATCCACCTCAGAAAAAGGAAGTATGATGCCACAGATGATCCAAAATGACCTACGATTAGACAAGCAAAGAATGTGACTTAAAAGGCATCTGCAGCTTTTAACAAATGTAAAGATTTGAGGTCAGTGATGGCTTTTACAAATAATATCATTGTGGTACCAACTTTCTACTTCCTTTATCTTCCTCTCCCAGGGTATTAAGGCTGTTTTGAAATTCTCAAAGTCCCGTTTAAACTTGATAAGTTTCTGTTGGGGGGATAGTTTAAAAATACTTATCTCAACATAATCATTGACTTTATATTTAATTAAATGTGCATTTAAAAAGATAATTAAATGAGAACATTACCTTAGCCATCATGACTTTGAGTGCATACAGCCTCCTGCCTTTTCCTTTCCCAAGGGCCCCTTCAAACTTTTCAACAAACTCCTGGGCCTCCCTGTTCCACCATTCACAGAAAACAAAAAACATGCACCACTGAAACAAAATCCAGTTAGCTAGTGGAAAACCATAGCTGACCTAATCAGTGAATGAACTGGCTAATGTGAATGGGAGGGGCAAACAGCAGGTTTGGGATGGTTTACTGATTAATGATGCTTTGCATATGTTAACAGCATCAGCAGGAACTTGGCAAGAAGAAGGACAGACGGCCAAAACTGCATGCATTAAACAGTGTCAAGCTCATGAAAAAGTTAAAGCAGCTCACCTATCTCATTCCCTTTGCAGAAACTTGCCTACACTGATCTTTACAAGGAAAAATATACACACTGACCTCTCTCTCTCTGCCAAACGAACATATACACACACACTCACAATCACTTTATCTGCCTCAGAGCTGCAACTGCTGCCAGAGCTGTTTGTAGTTGTTTCATGTTGAAAGGAAGAATTCTAACAAGCTGAATTTCAGCCAGCCTTGAGTGTAGCTTGCTCTTTGTTTTCCTGAGTTTTATGTAGAGGCATCAGCATAGGTCCTATGCATCAGTGTATATAGGGCTGGGCAACATTACGATCTCACAATTAGAACGCAAATAAGTTTGCATAAATCTCTGTGATAAGCATGAGACATCTTCTGTCATTGCATCCACAGATCTAGCTGTGTATCCCTCAGCACACTCCATTTCACTATAGTGCAGCTTCGCACCTCTAAACTAGTAGCCAATCACCAAAAAAAAAACAAAAGGGGGGAAATTAATAAAATAGAAGGAAGGAAACTGAGCAGAAATGTAAGACAGAATGAGTGTAGCCCAAAAAAAAAAAAAGTGGGGCTGAGACGGAAAATGTTGAACTCATGCTATCATCCCAAACTGCAGAAGTAGCTGACAAAAAAGGCCCCTCTATGGAACTATGGAAATAGTTTGGATTAGTAAAAATGAAGATGAACAGATTAAAACAATTTGCGAAATTTGTTGTCAGTTAATTAACTTCTAATTAGGAAACAAAGAAACAAATTTGTTTAATCAAAATGTATCAGCCGAGCAACTACATACAGGAAAGGAAACTGTGGGCAGGTGCAACTCGTGTTGGAAGGAAAGCGTCATTACATTATTTGTGTCTGCAACCCCATATGACAAATATTTAAAACTAGGCAAAGAGATTGACCACGATGACCCTTGTGGTCATTGTTAGTATAGCCTAGTTTTGATTTGACAACATTAACAAACTATACTGAGTATATGGCAAATATCAAGCTTGATCAATATGGAAAATAATGTCATAATATTTTTTATTTTTTTGCCTTAATGCCCAGCCCTAACTGGGAAAATCACAGAGGATTTCGATGACTGAATAAGGCTGGGAATGTTGGGAAAGTGGAGTATGCTTAAATCCACTGTTCTTATCAATTTTAGCTTTTAAGATTTTAAAAACTGTAAGGGTATTCTTATCTTTATCTTCAAGGCAAACAGGAAACATGCAAGGACACGTTTGAAAAACTTTATATTATCTACTTTGTGTTCATTCAAAGTAGTTTTACCTGCCATAGCAAGGATAAAGAGAAGCAAAAAAAAAAAACAGCAATGAAGAGGCAATGAGCAAGTTTTAATGATGAATGAGTAACATCACATGTACACGACATGAGTGATGGTGAAGATTGGGGGAAATTCTCAGCCAAACAACAAAATAACAGAGGGTCAAAAAATAAAAATGTAGCAGCAGGCAGAAATTACAGAAACCTCAAGCAAAGACCAGAAGATGTAACATTTGCCATTGAGTTAGCTTTCTTCTTTACTTAAGCAGTACGAGTCTCCTCTTCATGCGCCAGGGTTTGTTCCTTAATGTAGCGATCAGTTTCTTCTTCTCCTCTACCTGTTCCTTCAAGGCTGCAATCTCTCCCTCTGACAGTGAATCTTCATCAGAATCAGAGGAAGAGGAAGAAGAAGAGCTGCCGAAGGGGAAATAGACATCACTTGCCAGGATTTTGACAAAACTCGACAGGAAGAAATACATTTTAAAAAAATCAAGCAGCAGTAAATCGGAAACTCTATCTCTCCATACTAACCATTTTTCAGATTGGGCAAGACCAGCAGTTAAGTGAACTTCAACTCTGAGCAACCACAGCAAATGTAAGAATCTTTAATGATTTTATTTTTAAATTATTCATTCTATGACAGCTGTACGTCATTTCAATAGCTGGGAAAGTGCCAACAAAAGGGTGGACAAGTCACAAAATGCTTGAAAAATAAAATCCTGGCAAAGATGTCTGTGTCTTGAAACATCTGATAACTAATTAATTTTATTATATTCAAGTAAATTCTGGTAAATGGTGTCAAAAGAGCATCCTACAGATGAGTTTTCAGATGTGTAGAGAATGTTATCCAGGGCTCTGATTAATGCCTGGCAACCCGCCAAATGCAGGTTAAAATTTCTTTTTGGCTTGTAGAAAAAAAAACTTACTGGCGAGATTGACGGGTGATGAATGAAGCAAATCATTTAATTTAGTTGTCCTGGCAGTGCTGTCACTACGTTTCCTATGAACATTATTCCATATATATATA
>JAOXYM010000012.1:20904972-20931721 GCA_028567055.1 Leptatherina wallacei | reverse complement strand
AGGTTTCCTTCACTTTCACACTGGACTATTAGTTTGTTGACTTCAATTAAAATTCCTCAAATGAGTCCAGACTTTCACAACATATATGTGTAATAGTTGGAAATGCAACTGGTAGGTCAGATTTTTGCCTGAGAAAAGTTTTTATTGTAGCCAGGCAGTATCAAATATATAGTTAAAATACAGAATTTGACCAACTCTATCATATAGAGCAGCAGTATTGGCAAAGATTTAGGGATGGGGAGATTAATCTTGTCTTGGAGAATTGTTTGTCCAATGAAGTTTAAAAAATAATTTTATCAAGTTGTATAGTTGTAAAGTTGATGATGTTAATACCCAGAAATATCCTGATTAGTAACAGAGCTTCTGGGTTGGTCATATTCCTGTTCAAGTTCCTGAAAAAGGGCCCAAAATGAAATGCCACTAAGGAACTGGGGAAGTGTATCACTGCCTCTTCAGGAAAAGAGAAGTGAGGCCTTATAAACAGCTTAATGTGAAAAGTGTTTTGTTTTAACTATATTCTCCTTATTTATTATTATACATTATATTTTGATATCTAAATGGTAAATTTCATTCCAGTAAATATCTTTTATATTATCACATTTCATGTATTGCATTGAATTTTGTATTGAATAAGGAAAGATTGATCTGCTGAAATACCAAAAAAAGAAAAAGAAAAAAGTTTTACATTCAGGAGACCTCAGTGCCTTTTGCCTGTGACATCAGCTCAGACATTGAGAGAGAGAATGTAATCTGCTGCTGTTGCTGTTGGGCTCTAACACCTTTGATTTCATTAAAATCCTTGACATTGTGTTAGTTGTTTTTTGTTTTTTTTTGCTTCCCTTCTGACACACAGTTCAGTATTGTACCATGCTGGCCAGTGCTCAGATTGAGGCAGAAAAGGAACAGATTGTAGGAAAGATGGAGTCTGATCAAGAGCTGTCAAAGATTATCTACCAGCTACAAGAGACAGAGAAGGAGGACATTATCAGAGTAAGACATCTTGGTTGTGAAGTTATGTCATCTGCTTTTATGGCTATATGGGACTGGATGACTCCACTGTTTTGTATGGACTATGACCACCAGGGGGCATCAGTTCAAGCATTAGAGGCAAAGTGTTCCATTGGTTCCATCCATCCATCCATCCATCCATCCATCCATCCATCCATTTTCTGTTCCGCTTAATCCAATCCAGGGTCGTGGGTGGGCTGGAGCCTATCCCAGCAATTATCAGGCGAGAGGCGGGGTACACCCTGGACAGGTCACCAGTCTATCCCAGGGCTTGTCCCATTTGTTGTTTTTTGAAAATAAGCAATAAAAGAATATTCAAATTAGCTTTGACTTTATAGACCACGATGGGAACAACCACATTTACTAATAAATTCCAACATCTTTATTAATATAGACACAGTTAAAATGGTTTAAAGGCTGCTGATTTGCTCCATTTGAATTACAGCAAACAAGCAGCAATATGATGGATGGATTCATGGAACAAACAAGTACAATATAAACAACATCAAAAAGCTCAAACTAATGCAGTTGGATTACTCGCTTATTGTTCATTTGCACTGAGAGGGGAAAACCATAAAGGGACACGGTTGACTGTTCACATACTAAACTAATGACAAACATTATTTTTTCATAAATACAATTTCTACTGCAGTAATCCTCTGTAATCATAGGGATGCAGAGCATTTATGATTTGGTAATGATTAGTCATTTTAGTCCATCTTTTGAGGTCACTCTAAAGCCTGTGATTCCCTTTCTAGGCAGTTACAGGCTTTATTTTTGACATTCTTTAGGAAAAGTGATTCCTCAGGGAAAAGATGTCAATGTCCATAACTTGGAAGCAATGGACATTGAGCATTAAGATGTCTATTAACATTTTTTGTTATGTCTCTCCTTTGCAGATCAAGCTGGATTTTGTTGTATCAGCAATGGTCATTCACATCTACACCTTGAAGGCTACTTCAGGAGCATGCAGACATGGTTTGTGGCCAAGAGGTCAACTTTAGCATGGATGTGAAGGAAGCTGACAATGGAGGAGAAAGTCACCCAGAATAAACAAGAACTTCATTACTGCATTCTCATCTTTTTGTTTAATAGAGGATGACCAGAAGGGTTTTTTTCTAAGATATTCAGCCTTATTTGTTTCCTGACTTTAATTGTAAGCATGTCACTGTCAGCTCCGCTCCTACAAAAGTCTGAAGTCTGAAGCAGATCTGATGTTTAAAGTTAGAGATGGCACTCTTTTAGTCCAGATTAAATGTTAAGGTAAAACAGACAACTGTTACTTGCTTTTTTTTTTCTTGTTATAAGAAAAGCTGACATTGAGGTTTCTAATTTTTATATTTATCAATTTAAACATTTTCAATCAATTCTCAATTAGAACGCAGTCTCCTCTCTACAGAAACTTTTATTACATGTTCATGAACATACTGTAACGACAAGCAGAAATTAACCCAGCTATCAGATTACTGAAAAATGAACAGTACTGCGATGCCTTGAAGATCATGTTAACAGTCTAACTTGCAGTAAGCCAGACACACATGGAGCACAGATTCAGTCCTCTCCAAATGATCCATTGTTGCCACACGAGGAGTCCCACATCCTAAATTTTGTTATAATTCATATAAGGTTAGCTTTTCTTCTTCTCAAGGTGGCAGCAAAATGCTTCTGTAGTTTTGTGCTGTCATTACCTTCTTTGTTCCATGCAACATTACCCACATGCTGGGAAACGTTTATGCTTCTCTTCCGTCTGTCAATGCAGCTGACAAAGTGACATGTTTCTTTGTTGTAGTTGTTTGCTACTGCTGTGGCAAGCTAAAGCAAAAAAAATCTTCTGAAAATTGCTTTTCTATCAAATTAAACTCTGACTGTTTCTTTTCATTTTTATCATGTCAATTTAATGGAGTTAACTTGCTGTTTTAATGAGTACATTCATATCCTCAACAGAAAAAAATGGTATCGTATCAGTGGCATTCTTGGCCTATGTGGTTGTATTACATGTAATAATATTGCTTTGAAATACACAGACTGAACAGATTTCCAGTGTTAAGAAGAACTGAGTACTGTGATGTTCAAGGGTTCTGTTCACGCTCAGGTTTAACCTTAGGGGTGGTCATTACTTGGCTGTTCTAACTTTAAACTATGGAACAATGGATATCAATAAACTGGCTGTTTTGAATGTCCACCATGCTGATTCATCAAAGAAATGAAAGAGCACATTATTGGAGGAGGAAAGGAAAAGAAAGAAAAAAGGGACAGAGCAAGAGATAAGACAAGAGTCAACATTAAACTGACGCTTGACTATTGGAGAGAATTCAGAGTTTAGGTAGGATGCAAGATTGATGTCAAATTAGCCATTGTTAGGGGGCGTGTCACTGAAAATATCACCAAAACTTGCAAGTGCAGCTTTAATATGATGAAAAAGAAAAGGACAATACAAATTAAAAGAGATCCATACTACCATTAAAAATTGTTCCATCAGATTTGGAATATTTGATCAAACTGATTAAAGTAGGAACAAAAATTAGCAATTAACATACATAAAGTTAGATAACGAAAGTTATTATTCTTTAAATACATATGTGTAACAATGAATGGTAATGCTGACTCATTTATGTAGTTTCATCTGCATTGTTACTGTGCCATGACCACAGTCTTTGGCCATGACTGGTGATTTTTCTTGTTCAAATTCAGCTGTTCTACCAATAAATAAATCTGGGATGACGTAAAGAAAACCTCTAGGGGGCGCTGCTTAGTTTTTGTTTTGTTCTTCATCTATTTGACACCGGAAAAGGAAGTGTGCTGCAACTTGTTGTGCGCTCGTGCAAGCGCATTGTTACGTCGTCGAAACGGATTTTCTTGTAACTCAGAGATTTTGAAACCAAACTTAATGTCAAAAAGATAAACACTTTACCGATGTGCGCAGCGTTTTATTGAAAAAGACAGAGTGGATTTAACTCTGTGAACGTTTTAGCCTCTACGATCTGTTCATTTAGTGCAGATAAACCTGAGAGAAAAGTCGCACCATGGCGGATGTTACTGCCCGTAGCTTGCAGTATGAGTACAAAGCGGTAAGTGCTATTTATGTGTCGAAATCCATCAATGACGAAGACGATAATTGCTGTCTAAATAATAGATACCATGTTACGTTATAAAACTACATAAAATAATTTTGTATATGTAACCGTCCCGCTAACATGGCTGCTAACCAGCATTTAGCTAGCTGTAGCAGCGTTACTGTACTGACGGAGCTAACCTGGTCTTTTTATTGGATTGGTAGAACTCAAACTTGGTGTTGCAAGCTGATCGCTCTCTGATCGACCGCACACGGAGAGATGAACCCACCGGAGAGGTGTTGTCCCTGGTGGGGAAGCTGGAGGGGACCAAAATGGGTGACAAGGCTCAGAGGACCAAACCACAGAAGCTGGAAGAAAGACGAGAGAAGTCAGTGCATGTGACACATTTTGTTTGTCAAGTTAAACATGCTGCATTTCATATGGTTGTTGGTCATTTACCACAGTTGTTGTATTTCAAGGATTGATATGTTGTTTTATCTGCACAACTTTTAATTCTCTACAAACTATACAATTGTCTGAAATAATCTGCTAACACTGAAATTTGATAGATTATTGTTTTAGTCTGTAATTGTGTTATGTTTTTTTTTTTTAGGAATATTTAACTTTCATATTGTTTATTTTATCTTTACTGTCTAAACAGGAGACGAAAAAGAGACGACGACAGGCATGATATCAACAAAATGAAAGGCTTTACCCTCCTGTCTGAAGGCATTGATGAAATGGTGGGCATTGTGTACAAGCCTAAAACCAAAGAAACCAGAGAAACCTATGAGGTGTTGCTGAGCTTCATCCATGCTGCTTTGGGAGATCAGGTTAGCTGATGTTACAATAACTGTATTTAAAATGTAGCTTGTTATGTGGATTGTTTGCCAACGGCTGACATGTCACTTCACTTTTTTCTTTGCTGCAGCCCCGTGATATTCTGTGCGGAGCAGCTGATGAAGTATTAGCAGTGCTTAAGAACGACAAAATGAGGGACAAAGAGAGGCGTCGTGAAGTCGAGCAGCTTCTCGGACCATCTGATGACACACGTTATCACGTGTTGGTCAATTTGGGAAAGAAGATCACAGACTATGGGGGAGACAAGGACTTGCAGAATATGGGTAATCAACTATAAAAACACAAACGTTACAAAAAAAACACAATGTTTTTGACAATCTTGTTATTTTTGAGTTTTTATGAAAATGTTCATGTGAAGCACATCTTATCATTTATCCACAGATGACAACATCGATGAAACGTATGGTGTCAACGTGCAATTTGAATCTGATGAGGAGGTGGGGGGGTTTGTCTTTTGTGTTTTCTGTTGGCTATAAAACACATTACCTCTCATGAAATATAAATATTAGCTTGGTTTGAATTGCATAATTCATACCTTGAAGCTTTGAAATAATGATAGATGTTTGTTTAGTTTGTGTCACTGATGATTATCTCATGCTATAGGTGGGAGATGAGGACCCGTATGGGGAAGTGAATGAAGACTCAGAAGATGACAGTGAAGGAGAGGAGGCTGTTGTAACCACCACACTTTCAGCCAATGTAAGGGCAAAATCATCATTATTGTCAGCTTTTTCTCTGGAGTATTTCATTCTTCCAAATCAAAGCTCTAATAAAATACTCTCTACATAGCTTGGTGAAACAGGGGATGTGATGACAGTAAAGAAAAAAGATTTACACCCTCGGGACATCGATGCTTTTTGGCTCCAGCGTCAGCTCAGCCGTTTCTATGATGATGCCATTGTCTCACAAAAAAAAGCTGATGAAGTCTTAGAAATCCTCAAGGTATGTTTTTCACCATAAGTGGTTTTGTTTAGGGTAGATACATGTATATATTGATCTGATCCCTTGACCCACCTTATCCCTGTTATTCCACAGACTGCCAGTGATGACAGAGAATGTGAGAATCAGCTGGTGTTGCTGTTGGGCTTCAACACCTTTGATTTCATTAAAATCCTCCGTCAACACCGTCGCATGAGTAAGTCAGGCTACTTAATTGACAATGTCAGTTTATTCATTTATTTTTAGAAAGATGTTTTAAAAAAATTTTTTATTTCCTTCTGATACACAGTTCAGTATTGTACCATGCTGGCCAGTGCTCAGAGTGAGGCAGAAAAGGAGCGGATCATAGGAAAAATGGAGTCTGATCAAGAGCTGTCAAAGATTCTCTACCAGCTACAAGAGACAGAGAAGGAGGACATTATCAGAGTAAGACATCTTGGTTGTGAAGTTATGTCATCTGTTTTTATGCTTATGTGGGACTGCATGACTTCACTGTTTTGTATGGACTATGACCACCAGGGGGCATCAGTTAGAGAGCACACAAGACCAGCCAGCATGGCATCAAAAAAAGCAGTATTCAGTGTATGATGAACAGCACACTGATAAATGCCATAATGCAGACCTTGTAGATTCAACAACACCCTCATCAGTATAGTTGGGCTGCTGAAATGTGCCATTTAAATGACAGCAAACAAGGTCACCCTTCATTACATGAGCACTGTATGAATTGAATTCCTTTTGTAGGCCATCACCGGCTGTATTTTTGGATGTTTTTTTTAGGAAGAGCGGTCCCGCAGGGAGAGGCTGAGGAAGTCTCGTGTTGATGACTTGGAAGCAATGGACATTGACCACGGAGAGGTAAATATTTTTCGCAGTGTTTACAACGCACTTCGTGCAGTTTCATTCACCGCCTTTTAATGTTTTGCTCTGGAAGAAACCCTGCAACGAGCCAAAATGCACACAAATATTCATGTTGAAATGCTGTTTTTAACACCCACTCTTCTAATTTTACAGTCAGTGGCGCCTCGACAGGTTCTGGATCTTGAGGACCTGGCCTTCACTCAGGGCAGCCATTTCATGGCCAACAAACGTTGCCAGCTGCCAGACGGCTCTTTTCGCAAACAGCGTAAAGGTTATGAAGAAGTCCATGTGCCTGCCCTGAAGCCCAAACCCTTTTCTGACGATGAGGTTTGCTGATGGCTCTCTGATAGTGGAATATTTCTTATTGGTTTACTGTAAACCCAAAGAATAAAACATTCTCTTCAACATGTTGTTATCAGGTTCTTGTTACCATTGACAAGTTGCCCAAGTACGCCCAGGCTGGATTTGAAGGGTTCAAAACTCTGAATCGTATTCAGAGCAAGCTCTTCAAGACAGCCATGGAGACCGATGAAAACCTGCTTGTGTGTGCACCTACGGTAAGAAAACGTATGATGCAAAAAGCATTGCAACAGTTGTCCACAAGTGTCTCATTGCCGCCATTTAATGTGGGTATTTGTCTTGCACACAGGGAGCTGGTAAGACCAACGTCGCCCTGATGGCGATGCTGAGAGAAATCGGGAAGCACATAAATATGGATGGAACAATCAATGTGGATGACTTCAAAATTATCTACATTGCACCCATGCGCTCACTTGTACAGGAGATGGTGGGGAGTTTTAGTAAGGTGAGCCTAGTCTCTCTCCTTAGGAACGTTGCTCAGACGATTGGAAGACATTTCCAGGTATTATGAGTGGTGCAGATTTACCAACTCTGGATTCAATTTTTCTTTTACCAGAGATTGGCAAGTTATGGAATCACAGTGTCTGAGCTGACAGGAGACCACCAGCTCTGCAAAGAGGAGATCAATGCCACCCAAATCATCGTCTGCACCCCTGAAAAATGGGACATCATCACTCGTAAAGGCGGAGAGCGTACCTACACCCAACTAGTGCGCCTCATCATCATTGTAAGTTAAACTAAGCTCATGTCAACTTAAATTTGACATAAATTTTGCGGGTTATAAGTAAATGTTGGTTGTTCAGGATGAAATCCACCTGCTGCACGATGACCGTGGGCCTGTGCTGGAATCTCTGGTAGCAAGAACCATTCGTAATGTGGAGCTGACGCAGGAAGACGTGCGTCTCCTGGGCCTCAGTGCTACATTGCCCAACTATGAAGATGTCGCTACCTGCCTGCGTGTTGATCCTGCAAAGGGACTCTTTTATTTTGACAACAGGTATGTTTTTGGGAGATTGGGCAATAGTCTCAGAGGCTTTTCTTCTTTTTTTAATTATCTCTGTTTGCATCACCCTTTCGGGTTACTGCATTATTTTATTTTGCCTGCAGTTTCCGCCCTGTGCCCCTGGAACAGACTTATGTTGGAATCACAGAGAAAAAGGCCATCAAGCGTTTCCAGATCATGAACGAGATCGTTTATGAAAAGATAATGGAGCACGCTGGAAAGAACCAGGTGAGTTCTGTCCGATTTGTGACCCATAATTCACGAAGAGCACATTTTTATCTGCAATAATGAAGAATCCTCTTGGAACAAATGTAGTCATTCTATAATACTTGTTGACCATGAACTTAGTTATGACAGAGTGCATCCAAATCTGAGAAACTATTAACATTGACTTGCTCCCAATAGGTGTTAGTATTTGTCCACTCCAGGAAGGAGACAGGAAAAACTGCCAGGGCCATTAGGGACATGTGTTTGGAGAAGGACACTCTGGGCCTTTTCCTAAGAGAAGGTTCTGCATCCACTGAAGTGTTGAGAACTGAGGCAGAGCAATGCAAGGTGAGATATCATTAGAAATATGGGGAGCTAAAAAATGGTTTTGATTGTTGAGCTCTTGATCAGAGGGATGGATTGAACTCTTTTCTAGAACCTCGAGCTGAAGGATTTGCTCCCTTATGGCTTCGCCATCCATCATGCTGGTATGACCAGAGTCGACCGTACTTTGGTGGAAGATTTGTTTGCTGATCGACACATCCAGGTTCTGGTGTCTACAGCTACTCTGGCTTGGGGTGTCAACTTGCCAGCACATACGGTCATCATCAAAGGAACCCAAGTTTACAGTCCAGAGAAAGGTAGATGGACGGAGCTGGGGGCCTTGGACATCTTACAGGTCAGTCTGTACCTACTTATTGGCAACAATGAAGTCTTCTGTCATTTGCAGAGTTATAACTCAAATCAATCATGTCTGATTGCAGATGCTGGGTCGAGCTGGTCGTCCTCAGTATGACACTAAAGGAGAGGGAATCCTGATCACGTCCCACGGAGAGCTGCAGTATTATCTGTCCCTGCTCAACCAGCAGCTGCCCATAGAGAGTCAGATGGTGTGCAAGCTACCAGACATGCTTAATGCAGAGATAGTGCTGGGCAATGTGCAGAACGTGAAGGTTAGTAGCATGCAAATTAAGCAGAACTAAGATCTTTTTTTATTTCCTTTTCCCTGTTAATTTATTAATTCTTTTTTTCCTTTTTTGCACAGGATGCTGTAAACTGGCTTGGCTATACCTATTTGTATGTCCGCATGCTCCGCAATCCCACCCTGTATGGGGTCTCTCATGATGACCGGAGTTCAGATCCTCTGCTGGAGAGGCGTAGGATCGACCTGGTGCACACAGCAGCTAACGTCCTGGACAAGAACAGCCTCATCAAATACGACAAGAGGACCGGCAGCTTCCAGGTATGAGCACACCTCTGCTAAGAATAGCTTTTCTTTATTAATGTCTTTGTTTCTAGTGCTCACAGATTCATAATGATAAGTTTGCATGAACGTGCTCACATTGAGCTTATTATTTCTTGTCTCCCTGAAGGTTACAGACCTTGGACGCATTGCCAGTCACTTCTACATCACTCATGACTCAATTCAGACCTACAACCAGCTGTTGAAACCCACTCTCAGCGAGATTGAACTCTTCAGAGTCTTTTCACTTTCCTCTGAGTTCAGGAACATCAACGTGAGAGAGGTATGGTGACTCCAGATCAGACGTTAGGTTTTAACTCTGGGTTTAATTCACCACAAACACTGTAAGCCCTTTTCATTTGAAATAATGATGCAAACTTTGTCATTTAGGAGGAGAAACTGGAGCTTCAGAAGCTACTGGAAAGAGTCCCAATTCCTGTGAAGGAGAGCATTGAGGAGCCTAGTGCCAAGGTAACATCCAGCCAAGTTTCTCAAATTGAAATTAAACAGGACAGAAGCGAATGGGATTGTTTTAAGATTCCAGATGACACAACATTTTTCTAATCGAAGTGAAGTTTGTTGTTTTCAGGTTTTAGTGTTTTTGATGTGCTTACAGTAATAACCATAAGAAAAATACACTTACTAATGCAATGTGTACTCTGTTGTTTTCATTTTAGATAAACGTGCTGCTCCAGGCATACATCTCTCAACTCAAACTTGAAGGCTTTGCTCTCATGGCAGACATGGTGTATGTCACACAGGTACAGCAAGATCTGCTTACATTGATTTTTAGGACTTAACACTGGGTACAGAAAGCGTACACAACTCTCTTTTAAAGGCCAGGTTTTAGTGATGTTAAAAAAAATCAGACCACAATAAATAAACTATTCAACGTGGTATTACTTTTAAGCTTTGTGCTTACTTATGCGGCCAGATTATTTTATGTTTTTTAGTTTTTCTATCTTTTCCCCCCAACAGGTTTGTTTGTTTGTTTTTTAATTGAATTGTCCAGACTATAGGTCACATTAGAAGTGGGAAAAGTTTAGAAGTTATTTATTTTGGTTTCATTTTTTAAACCTCACAAAAACCGTGTTATTTTAGCAGGTGTTTATATGATTTTTTATATCCTCTGTATATGTTGCATCAAACAGTTTCCCAGTTTTTTTGAAGGACAAAGTGTGTGACAAAGTATTAACTGATCTAATTAGTCAAACATTCCTTGTATATTTTTAAATTGGCTGTCTGAGGTTTTATTTTCTTATATTCCTTTCTTCAGAGTGCTGGACGTTTAATGCGGGCCATATTTGAGATTGTGTTAAACCGAGGCTGGGCTCAGCTCACAGACAAGACCATGAATCTGTGCAAAATGATTGACAAGAGAATGTAAGCATACCTTCCTGCCTAAATGATCATGTTTCCTGTTTCAAGGCATGCTGCTGATTGTTTGCACTGCTATTATCCCCAGGTGGCAGTCAATGTCTCCGCTGCGACAGTTCAAGAAGCTGCCAGAGGAAGTGATCAAAAAGATTGAGAAGAAAAACTTCCCCTTCGAGCGTCTTTATGATCTAAACCACAATGAAATCGGTGAGTACTGACATATTTAGTGAAGGGTTTCTCCTGCTTGCAGAGGAGTGAGAAGCCTGTGATATGCTTTGTTGTTCAGGTGAGCTGATCCGAATGCCAAAGATGGGGAAGACTATTCACAAATATGTCCACCAGTTCCCAAGACTTGACCTGGCTGTCCATATACAACCCATCACTCGCTCCACACTCAAAGTGGAACTCACCGTCACTCCTGATTTCCAGTGGGATGACAAGGTCAGTAACTGGATAAATGATGTGGTGCCGCTGAAATTTGCCACCGGTTCCTAGCCTGCTGATACTTTTTCCTGCTTAGATCCACGGGTCTTCTGAAGCTTTCTGGATCCTGGTTGAAGATGTGGACAGTGAAGTCATCCTCCACCACGAATATTTCCTCCTCAAAGCCAAGTATGCCCAGGATGAGCACCTTGTGACTTTCTTTGTCCCAGTGTTTGAGCCTCTGCCGCCGCAGTACTTCATCCGCGTGGTCTCAGACCGATGGCTCTGTAAGCAGCTCGAGTGGAACGCGTTGCAGAATCCTCATGCTCTCTCTGTCAGCACCTGAACCTTTTTTTTTTTTTTAATGTTCTTTTTACAGCGTGTGAGACTCAGCTTCCAGTATCCTTCCGTCATCTCATCCTACCAGAGAAGTACCCCCCACCCACTGAGCTGCTGGACCTGCAGCCTCTACCTGTCACTGCTCTCAGGAACTCTGCCTTTGAGGCACTTTACCAGAACAAGTTCTCCATCTTCAACCCCATTCAGACACAAGGTACAGGATGAGGAAAAATACTCTCAAGTCTTCACATTACATCTTTCATGTTTGAACATTGACATTCCCCCGGGAAGCTATGAGGTTTAGTTTCTTTAAATTAAAGGGTGCTCGGATACTCACTGATTTTTTTTATTTCTCTTATTTCCAGTCTTCAATGCCGTCTACAACAGTGATGATAATGTGTTCGTGGGTGCTCCCACCGGCAGCGGAAAGACCATCTGTGCAGAGTTTGCCATCCTGAGAATGCTGCTGCACAACGCAGAAGGTCGCTGTGTCTACATCACCCCGATGGAAGCACTGGCTGAGCAGGTATGAAGCTGAATGACTGCTTCTCAAAAACCAACATACGTTATGTTTCCATGATCCTGTCGGGAAGAGTACACGTGTCATATTTTCCTCACCTGCATTCTTAGAAGTGTATTTGTTGTCCCTCAGGTGTTTGTGGACTGGCACCAGAAGTTCCAGGACGTCCTGAACAAGAAGGTGGTCTTGCTGACAGGAGAGACCAGCACGGATCTGAAGCTCTTGGGAAAAGGCGACATTATTGTCAGTACCCCTGATAAATGGGACATCCTGTCTCGTCGCTGGAAACAGAGGAAGAACGTCCAAAACGTCAGCCTTTTCATTGTGGATGAGGCACATCTTATTGGAGGAGAAAACGGAGTAAGAATACAATACTACTCTCTTCTGTGTTTAATGATTTTTTTTTTTGGTAAATTTAATGTTGATCTCATTTTTTTTCTTTTTATTAGCCTGTGTTGGAGGTCATCTGCTCTAGGATGAGATACATCTCCTCTCAGATTGAGCGCCCAATCCGCATTGTGGCCCTAAGCTCCTCTTTGTCCAATGCCAAAGATGTGGCCCACTGGCTGGGCTGCAGTACCACAGCTACGTTCAACTTCCACCCCAATGTCAGACCTGTTCCTCTGGAGCTGCACATCCAGGTCTGTAAACCATGAACCAGTTTTCAAAAGCTCTGCACACAAAGTTACTGACAGTCAAATATGCATAAATGTCTTGTCATGTTCCTTGTTTGCTGTTAATTGTTCTTGTCGCTGTAGGGTTTCAATGTAAGCCACACTCAGACTCGGCTGCTGTCCATGGCTAAGCCAGTATATCACGCCATCATGAAGCACTCTCCCTCCAAGCCTGCAGTGGTGTTCGTCCCGTCCCGCAGACAAACTCGCCTCACTGCTATTGACATCCTCACGTTCTGTGCTGCTGATGTGGTTCCTCAGAGGTCAGTCGCTGCTGTGAGACTAGTCCATAAGTGACAGGGAAGCCTGCAATAGTTTTTTTTTTTTTGTTTTTCTGGAATTACATAATCGTGATGAAGATGGAATTTGTCTCTGTAGGTTCTTGCATTGCACTGAGAAAGACCTGGCACCATTCCTGGAGAAAATAAATGATCCAACTCTGAAAGAGACTCTGGCCAACGGTGTGGGATACTTGCACGAAGGCCTGTCTGCAATTGAACGCAAAATAGTGGAGCAGCTCTTCAACTCCGGTACGAGTCACTTCAGCTCTTTATTCCTGATACAGCAGGAAGGTTTAGGACTGAATAAATTAACAGTGATAAAAAAAAAATGCATTCTACATATTTGATTACAGGTGCTGTTCAAGTGGTGGTATCTTCACGTTCCCTCTGCTGGGGCATCAACATCTCTGCACACCTTGTCATCGTCATGGACACCCAGTACTACAACGGAAAAATCCATGCGTAAGCCTCTCGCGTGTTTAACCCTCAATAGTCTGAAAAGAATTGACCGTATTATTGATACATATTGTTTTGGTGACATTCTTTCTTTTCTCCGTTTTTCTCAGATATGTGGATTATCCCATATATGACGTCCTCCAGATGGTGGGCAAGGCGAACAGACCCATGCTAGATGATGAGGGACGCTGTGTCATTATGTGTCAGGGCTCAAAGAAGGTAGATGAATGACATGTTTGTCATGTCTTGAAAATGGTTCATATGCATTGTAGAGCAAACAAAACAGTTCATCTGTTTTTTTCTTTAAAGGACTTCTTCAAGAAGTTCCTGTACGAGCCACTGCCAGTGGAGTCTCACTTGGATCACTGTCTCCACGACCACTTCAATGCTGAGATTGTCACCAAGACAGTAGAGAACAAGCAGGACGCTGTGGACTACCTGACATGGACATTCCTCTATCGCCGTATGACGCAAAACCCCAACTACTACAACCTTCAAGGTCAGGACAGGCTGTATTGTGTGTTTTTTGTCATAAGTGTGTACAACAACTTGCAGATGTTGAATTTTATGTGCCGTGGGTACTTATCTTGTCAGGCATGTCCCATCGTCACCTGTCTGATCACCTTTCCGAGCTGGTGGAAAACACTTTACATGACCTGGAGCAGTCCAAATGCATCAGCATTGAGGATGAAATGGATGTTGCGCCGCTCAATTTGGGCATGATCGCGGCCTACTACTACATCAACTACACCACCATTGGTTTGTACCCATACTTGCCTGACTGCCATGTTTTGTGAAGAACTCTTTTTTTTTTTTTCTTTTCTTCGACGTCAAACTTCACTGTTGATTTTCTCTTGTGTCGGACAGAGTTGTTCAGCATGTCCCTGAATGCCAAGACAAAGATCCGCGGGTTGATCGAGATCATCTCTAATGCTGCTGAGTACAAGAACATTCCCATCAGGCACCATGAGGATGCACTTCTCAGACAGGTAAATGGATCGCATTGATGCTAGTCAAATTTTAATTATTGGAACATAAGTGGGCCTTTAAGTCTGTAAGATAAAAATACATTTTATTGGTTTACTTTGATATTTCAGCTGGCGCAGAAAGTGCCTCACAAACTGAACAACCCTAAATTCAACGATCCCCACGTGAAGACAAACCTGCTGCTGCAAGCTCATCTCTCAAGGATGCAGCTCAGCGCTGAACTCCAGTCGGACACTGAAGAGATCCTGGGCAAGGTTCAGATTGCTCTTTTCTTTTCCAGTCTGTATTCTTGATTTGTCTCCAGTATGTAAATGTAATGAGCTTTTTTGCCGTTTGTAGGCGATCCGTCTTATCCAAGCCTGCGTGGATGTGCTGTCCAGTAACGGCTGGCTGAGTCCTGCGTTGGCTGCCATGGAGTTGGCCCAGATGGTCACCCAGGCCATGTGGTCCAAGGACTCCTACTTGAAACAGCTGCCCTTCTTCACCTCAGAGCACATCAAGCGATGCACAGATAAGGTAAATGTTCATTAACTCTATCACTAATACAATGAAGCATGCAGGTTTAAACTGATCACATCCTTTTGTTTTCACCAGGGTGTGGAGAGTATCTTTGACATCATGGAAATGGAGGATGAAGACAGAACTGCTTTGCTGCAGCTCTCAGATCCCCAAATGGCTGATGTGGCTCGCTTCTGTAACCGCTACCCCAACATCGAACTGTCATACGAAGTGGGAGAAAAGGAAAACATCAAGAGGTACGCTGTCACCATTTACTATTAATTCCTTTTTTTTTTTTCCTCTAAATGATCATAGCCGTTGTGAATTCATGTCAGTGTTGTGAATAATACTTGTATAGAGCCGCTTGGATAACATTGCATATTTGTTTCTCCAGTGGTGGTCCAGTTCTGGTTCAGGTTCAGCTAGAGCGAGAGGAGGAAGTGACTGGTCCTGTCATTGCACCACTCTTCCCTCAGGTTAGTTTAATTCTTCTTTGCATCTCTATCAGACTGTTTCTCCCATCGGCTCTCGTGTAACTATTTTTCATTGTTGCAGAAACGAGAGGAGGGCTGGTGGGTGGTGATTGGAGATCCCAAGTCTAACAGCCTCATCTCTATCAAGAGGCTGACTCTTCAGCAGAAAGCAAAGGTCAGCCAGTTGCTTACTGTAAACATTGTATGGCCAGAAATGTCTGTCAGATTTACCAAATGTCAAATTTTTTGTTTTGTTCCTCCTCTGCAGGTCAAGCTGGACTTTGTTGCACCAGCGATGGGCATTCACAATTACACCTTGTACTTCATGAGTGACGCATACATGGGTTGTGACCAGGAGTACAAGTTCAGCGTGGATGTGAAAGAAGCTGACAGTGAAGGAGAAAGTGACTCGGACTAAGCCAAAACTTAATTGCTGCGTTCTCCAGTCTTTTTGTTTAATAAAAGGGGATCATAGGGTTTTGTTTTTTTCCTTCCTGTAGATATTTAACCAGATTTGTCTCTTTACTTTAAGCACATCACAATCATCTCTGTTCCTACAAAAGTACCAGTGTCATTTTATTTGGGTAGTTTTTAGTTTAATAAATCAGTCCAGAATAATGGTGGACAAGATGTGACAGTTTGCTCATTGTTGGATTTAAGTACAGCTGCTGAAGCAGCTGTTTTAACTGTATAAAGTGTAACACTCTGTACTTGGTCTGACAGAAAATTCATGAATCATTGTGGATTAAAATCTGAAGCTGACCTGTTTAAGGTAAGGGATGGAACAGTGTTAGTCCAGGTCACATGTTTGAATACAACAGAAAATAATCCAGTTATATTTTGGGTTTATGAAATCTGATTCCTCAATTGTCTCAATGTTTTTAGTATGATGTGCTGTCTGAAAGTTTGTTTTCCAATAAAAGAAAAAACACAGTCAGTCTTATTGTTTTTATACTTTATATAAACATTTTTCAATTCTTAAGCAATTTCCAACATGTAAGGTCAAAAAGCAGAAGATGCATTGCAGCAGTATACTTAAAACAGCTGTGGCACATTCAGGAACATAAGTTGAGCAGAAATTAGTCAAACTATCAAATTTACTGTAAAGATTAACAATATGATGCCTTCAAGATCGCGTTCCCAGTGTAACTTGCAGTAATGAAAATGAGACCAGGCACACATGGATCAAAGATTTAGCTTTCTTCTTCTTGAAACCTCCAAATGGCAATTTCTCCATTGTCGCTGCAGGAAGCCAGGAGTCCCGCCTCCTTCGGGTTCCAAGCAACACAGTTAACGTCCTGGCTGTGAGCTCTGGTCACCTGAGCAACCAGCGAGAACACTGGCTCGTCCGGATTTGCTGTGACATCTTCCTTGAACACTCGCACTCCATCGTCACCACAGGCAGTTGCAAGAGCACCAGTTAGTCGACACCTGAACAGTGAAAGTTTCTTAGGTTGGTTCATTCAGATCACTTTGTTCAGGCTATCAATTGACATGAAATGTTTATTTAAAAGCCACATTTTACTCCAGTTTAAACAGTTCATTTTATGGAACAATAATGTCTTGTTTCGTAACCGTTACACTAACTATAATGCGCTCATCCATCCAAACGGTTAACTGAGAGGTCAGAATGCAACATACCTATTTATTATATGAAAACAAGTCTTACCAGACAACATCATACACGGTTCGTCCATGATACCCAGACAGAGTGCAAACGCACTTCCAAGACAAGTTACCTTTTAACAAAGCAGACGGAAAGCATTTTGATGACGAGAAAGTCGAATCTTATTTCCCCTTCATGCTCTACGCCCATCTCTAAACAACTCACCCTGACCGCTGTCAGTCGGATACTCCTTCCAAATCTTCACAGTGCGGTCATCACTGCAGGAGGCCATCCTCTGTCCAGTTGGATCAAAGCATAAACTCCAGACAGTGGATGTGTGTCCTTGCAAAGTGGCACGGCACTCCCAGTCATCGTCCTCTTCCTTGTAAATACATATGTTGTTGTCATAGCTTGCAGATGCCAAGAGCTGTGGAAACACATGACAAGGATATGGTTAGATGACGTTGGTAAACTAAACAGTGTAATCATCCAGATGCAAAGAGTTTGGCCTACCTCTTGGGTCGGGTGCCACACAACATGCTTGACATCTTGCGTGTGAGAATTGACAACTGTAACGCACTCATACTCGTCTTCTTCATCCACTGTGAAACATGAAGCAAGTGGAGTTATATTTACAAGCCACCTGATTTGTAATAATAAAACAGATTTATGCCATGCCTCTGAGGTGGTAACACTGCAGGTTAATACAAACCTTCCCAAACCCAAACACTCTTGTCTCTGCTACATGTGGCCAGCAGATTCCCTGAAGGAGCCCATGCCACACATTTGACCTCATTTTCATGTCCTTCCAACACAGTCAAACTCTAGAAGACAAACCAAGAGTCTGGGTAAAATCTACAAAGTGTGTTCAATCACAAATTAAACACAAAAGAATTTCATATAACCTCAAAGTCATCTTCCTTCTTTTTCCAGATGCATGTGGTTGCATCAAAGCTGGCAGAAGCCAGATAGTTTCCACAGGGAGACCATGCCACTTTCCTAACAGTGCGTTGGTGTCCATCCTGTAGCACACTCTTACATATCCAAGAATCACCTAAAAACAAACAAACAGGTCAGAAAGGTTGACATGTTTTCATTTTGCTTTAACATTCATACTAAAATAGTAATCCCTTTAGTTTTTCTTTACTGATGGTTGTTCATTATTATATTAAAAAGCATGTTTTCGGCTATATAAACCTAATCCAATGACTAATAATTGCAGCAATGTTTCCAAATTATTCTTAGTCTGCCTTACTCTTGTATTTTTCTGGTTGAAATTGTCACTGCTTTGGTTTTTTGGAAAATTTGCCTCATTATTTATTAGTCCCATATGAAGGAACACAGGGCTGAGAACCTTGATAGTGTTTTTATAATTACAATGTAATATGAGGACTGCCCGTAGTCGAAATGTCAGTAATAATTATGTCGACCACTTACCTTCGCGTCCCCATATCCGGATGGCCTTGTCACCCCCACACGAGGCAAGCAGCGCCCCGTTTGGGCTCCAACTAACAAACCAGCACCGAGAGTCCGGGTGTGCGCTGAGTCTCTGAACCAGGGACAGAGCCTCCTTCATGGCTGGTCCAGTTCAATATGTTGTGTCTTCAAGGGTCTGTCAACTCTGTCGCTTGACGTTAATTGAATTATCAGCTAGGAAAATGGCATCAAATGCTTCAGTCGACTTGTAACGAGCCGCACCGCCGCTCAATTACACCTCTGTCATTTGCTAGGATGGAGAGAAACAGAAGCAAGGAGGAATGTTTTCTGCTCTACAAAACAAAGTGCGAAAGTTCACAGAAACAATTATAGCGGAAATACCGCCATCTTTACATATTGGGGGGGCGGGGGTGTGTACGCGCTGCATTGTGGGCTTGAGCTGCTGCGGCTGCCACACACGCTAGAGAATGGGCTTATTATGTTTTCAACTCTTAAATTAAGATAATATATCAATAGAGTCTGTATAATTACATTATGTATTGAAATAGATATAGTGTTAATAGTCTGAAGAACAAAGCAGACAGTGTTTGGGAGTGTTTCACTGTGTTTTGAGTGAGTTACCGGTAGGTGGCGATACTGGTTACAACTCTGAGGTTATCCACGAAGAAGAACGTTGCGAACAGGAAGTCAATATTTCCAGGAAACTAGCGTAAGCTGTCTTTTGTTTTCTTTTGTGTTTCTTTTTCTATACCATATTAATAGTCTTTTTTTGATTAGTGGGGCTAGTGACATTATTTAAAAGACTTGTTTTCAAGTTATTTTGTAGTAGGTTGATTTATTTTCCTAAGAATTTGCGACATTTGACGTTTATTGTAAATTAGCCTCGCAGACTAACAACAGAGCTAACGGGCCTGAAGCCCATCTGCCTATTGTGCACTCGTCCACCAAAACAGTCGTATTATTTTAAATGACAGCTTGTTTTACTTTAAAAACATTGGATATCTTGGTGAACAACACACTTGGACTGCTGTTATCCGTTTGACTTCAAGGTAACCTTAGCTGTATCGGCTAACAGCTTTATTGTGCTCCGTGAATTGGTTGATTTCATATTCACAAACGGAGTGCTGTAAACTCAGCGTCAGTGAGAGACTAACAAAGAAAACAAAGAGATCTGATCACTATGTACGCCCCGCCGGGTCCTAACGTTCCTGGAGGCCGGAGGAGGAGAGCTGGCACCTCACTGCCCAAGCAGCCAGAGAGGAGCTTGGTGTCGGCTTTGCCTGGAGCCTTGTCCATCACAGCGCTGTGTACGGCGCTGGCTGAACCGGCTTGGCTCCGTGTACATGGAGGCACCTGTCCAAGGCAAGAGTTAGGGGTGGCAGATGTCTTGGGCTACATTGATCACGAGCTTCTGGATGGTAAGGAGAAGTACAAGGCAAGCCTATTGCTACCCACAACAGATTACTCTGGTCGTTCACTTGAAATTAAATGAAAAATACTTTATTAATCCCAGAGGGAACTATTAATAAAACCTTGTGATGTTTCCACAGATTACTGTGTGAACCCACAAACTATCCTGCTGCTGAGGGTAATAGCTGCCTTCTGTTTCCTGGGCATCCTGTGCAGTCTAACTGCTTTCCTGTTGGATGTGTTTGGACCCAAACACCCCGCTCTAAAGATTACACGTAGATATGCTTTTGCGCATATACTCACAGGTACTGATGTCTGTTTTTTTTTTCCTCTTTTATTTCTAATTTTTTGTAAGATAAATAATTCTCAACTATTTCTGCTGCTTAACTACTTTTTCTGTCTCTTATCTTAGTGTTGCAGTGTGCCACGGTTATAGGCTTTTGCTACTGGGCCTCAGAGTTGATCTTGTCACTACAGCAGCAACACAAAAAGTATCATGGCTCTCTCATATACGTCACCTTTGCCATCAGCTTCTACCTGGTGGCAGGTGCTGGTGGAGCATCCATTCTTGCCACAGCTGCAAACCTCTTGCGCCACTACCCCACTGAAGAGGAGGAGCAGGCCTTAGAGCTACTCTCAGAGATGGAGGACAGCAGTGAGACTTTTCCTGTTGATTATGACATTGCCAATCAGTTTCAGCCACCACCCGCCTACACGCCCTAATGCCATCAGACTGCCCTTGCTGACGCTTTTTCTTTCCCCCTCTCAGCACAGCTATTTGCTTGATGTGCGAACCACACTCTTTATCAAATGGATATCTTTACAAATATTCTTGGCAGTGAAAACAGTGCGTGCACAGGTAGTGCACAGATTCTTTGAATGACAGTGCTTGGATGCATGAAAGCTTTCTTTAGTGGTGTCAGAAATTTAGGAGATATTTCTTACTTTCACCACTGAAGTGGTTAGTGATGTGCATGTAAATGGCTTATAGGATCTGGTCCTTACATGTAAAGATAATTAAACTGCAAGGAGCCCTTAAGAGGGTTTAACAAGAAATTGATGAAGCAGCCACAGCCTGATCAGTGTAACTGTAGAATCAGGGCTGTTGGCAGATTGTCAGTGGTTGCCACAGTTGAACTTGAATGGGGCTTTGTTAAACAGCATTGTCATTTAATTTGATGTGCTTGCCATGTGTATGATTTTTTTTCTTTGTCTTGATACATCATAGATGCAGAAATACATGTACACTGACGAGATTGTTTTCAACATGTATTTTATATAAAGTAACGAATGGACCTTATTTATTGTATGTTTTTCTTTTTCGCTATGTTACTGTTCTAGACTTTTCTCTTCAGTTATAGTTTTTCTTTGTTCACCTATGTACTTGAAATGAGGAAAAATGTCAAAAAAAATTGAGACAGGTCTTTTGGTGTTTTAAAATGGATCACGGCATGTGTTGTGCATTGAGAGCAGCCTGCCTCAGAGAACCGGAGAGCGATATTCAGCAACAAACCTCACAGCATAAGTTGGTTTTGTCACGTTAATTGTATTTGATTTTAAAAGAACCCTTATTTGTACCTTGTGATTACATATGTGGCAGTTTAAGTATGTGTTTCCCATGTATTAATTCTTTTGGGTTTTTGTGCAGATTTTTAAGATTCAGTCAGAACCTTACATGAACATCCCATGTAAGGCTCCAGCTGAGGCTTGAAATTGAGACTGATGTGGTGATTCTAGTTGTACACTATTCTGTTGAAGGCATTCTCTGCATTTTGCTCCTCACTTTCACTGTATTTTCATCACCGGTATGTAAATATTGATTGTTTATACATAAAGTGGTCATAATAAAGTAAATGCCATATCTTGCCTCCTGTTCTTCACCTGTAACTTAGCGTTGCCTCTTCTCTTGGATCTTAAACATTTGTCAACTGTATTCCACGAAATGCAGCCAGTAGTTTTGGTCTAGCGGTGACTTTCCATCTGTCCTGGGTATTTCTAGGTTCACCGTCTAGACGCAACATGGTATTACAGAGAGTAAGAGCCTTACAACTTAATGAACTTTAAAGGGCATAAGGTATGTCACAATGTCCCCATAAAAATGGTGCACATTTATTTCTCTTTAATAAACCTTATCAAGAGCCATTTTATTTGGCTCTTGATAAGGTTTATGCCAATATATTATAGTGTTGGTTCGTGTCCAAATAATTCAACAAGAAGAATTAAAGGATTATCAGGGAAGGGTTTTCAAGTTAAGGCGCAAAAAGACAATGGAGCTTACGTGGTAACGTCATTTGGCCACACACTGATGGTGTATATATGGACATCCTCAGTGAGATCAATATCGGACCATTTGAAGTCTTTACAGGCTGTGTAACAAACCGTTAAGTCACTTTTTTTTCCCTGAAACATTGAGAGTGACGCCAAATCATGCTGGCAACCAGGACTTTACTGTCAAAACAAACACTGGCTGTTCTTTCTCGCCAGCCTGCCTGCTTTGTTCACCATGGTGATTATGGCAACTGGGGAAATACCAATGTTGCTCTGGTAAGTTTAACAGATGAGTTTGTGATCAGTGAGAGAAGTTAAATCAGCCTGGGCAGTGTTGAAATCTGTATTTATTCCAGGTTTTCTCAGGATGTGGATGGTGGGATGGAACTGATGTCCACGAGGGTGTGTAGTGAGTATCAGGAGATGGATATCAGGAAATGTTACACTGTTGTGTGAAGTATCATCAGACAAAGATGGTAACTGCAGACTCTTGTCTTTCAGCACCATGTACCACTTGAGCCAAAATGGCGCTCGGTTTGAGAAGTTTGCTCCAAATCAACAGCAGATGCATGTGATGGACCACATGAAAAGGCAACCTGCCACTGGTGAGAACCGGTACGAACCACCGATATGCTTTCACACAAATTAGGGTGATTAGATGGGATTTGTGATTGATTTAACGTTGCATGTTTAGATGGCTAACTTGACTCACTCCACAAGGTAGTATTTCTGATTATATTTGGCCGTTGAACAGGAACATGATGATGGAGTCAGCTCGCTTCAGTCATGGTCAGGGAAAGATGCAAATGCAGGACCTGTCCATGCTGGATGTGAACAACTTTGATGCTGTCATCTTTCCTGGAGGTCATGGAATCATCAAGAATCTGTGAGGAACATTGAAATACGAGTCAATCACATTGCCACTAGGCCTAAACAAAGTGAAATAAGCTACAGTCTGGTATGATTAAATCTTGATCCCATAGATCCTCTTTTGTGAAGGATGGCAAAGACTGCAAGCTGCATAGTGATGTGGAAAGAGTGCTTAAAGAGTTCCATCGTTCACACAAACCTATTGGGTATGTATCATGCAGTCACTACTCTGACTATGAACACTAAAGACAATGGAAAGTGCTGGAAAATCACTTTAAAATTACATTTAAAACCCAATCAGGAATCCAAATAACAGACTGTTAGAGTGTACCACTTATTTTAAGTAGATAAAGTCAAACTAGATAAACATGAGAGATTTAAACAATCCTTGTAATGAAATTAGGACATGGGAGAAGCTATAAGACATTAGAATGAAGACTGAGATGTTTATTCATTAGTAAGGCATCGCCATCACAGAACTTGTTTTTAAAATCTTGTAGTTGCTGCTTTTAATTAGCAATAGTTTCATCTTATTTTTGCTTGTTTTCATACCATGTTCCTGGGGGGAAAAACACGGCTTTTGCCTCATATTCTACCCCTTAAGTTTGTTAAGCCAATTAACAAAGCTTATTCCTGCTTAACACAGTCTCAGAAAGCAATCAAAGCTTCTTAGAAATATTTTCTTTATTCATAGAAAAGGGATTTGTATTTTACTACAGAGAAATCAAAAGGTTTGTTAAAAAATGTGCTTCATGAACCATCGGAAAAAGATCTGTTTTTCTCAAGAGATGTAAGAAGAATCTGTGTGGTGAAAGACTTCCTTTCAGATTGTTACTGACCACAGTTGACAGCAGGAAGTCCCGGTGCAATGAAAATAGTCTTTACGCTCTTAAGCTCACATTGGATGACAAGAAAGCAGCCTTTCCAGCCAAATCCTATAAAGAAGGCAGAACTAAACAGAGGCTCCAACATATATGGTCCAACACAATGTCGTCTGGTATGACTGATCCAGATAGGATGAGGCGATGAGCAGGCTATTGTCCGGACCGATGGCAAGATCAGGTGAGAGGGCACTAGGTATAAGGTGAAGACTGGAGTATTCCAGGTGGTAGGAGATGTGGGATTACAGGAATTAGAGAGTAGAACTAAAAACTGAGGAGGAGCAGATGAAGTAGAGGTCACCATGACAACAGAAGGTCAAATAGTATGTTGATCTCTGCCCTACATCCAAATTAGAGTAATCCTTATCTATTGCATTAATTCCAGGAAGGAGTTTGAGCCCCTGACGATTTTTTTTTCTCTTTTTATTTTTCTTAAATCAAAAATGAAAATACCAGGAAATAATTACTCAAAAGTTTTTGCTGTAAATGATAAGATTAGTAATTGCTGAATTCCATTCAAAATTGCTGCTATAGCTGAAATACAGACTTCACTGCCAAAAGAGATTTAATCTGCGAATCAGATCAAGTAGACTGTCATTTTGTGTGCAAGAAATATCGATCAGATTCCCACCGTAAGCATAAACAGTCCCGTGTTTTCAAACCTCTTCAATGTCTGTTTTTTAAAATCCTTTCTTAAAACCCCTCTTATTTTCTTTGACTTTCAACATTGATTGAGGGGATTTTTTTGTTTTATAAGCTTTTATATAGTTTTTGTTTATTTTTGGGCTTTTTAAAAAAAAATTTTTTTATTTATTTACTTATTTATATATTTATTTATATTTGCACGGTATAAAAACAATTGATGTAAAAATATAAACAAGAAAACAGATTGTGCAGGTGAGATAAAAACTCCTTAGCGGGTAATAAGATACCTCATTTTAACATTTAAAAAACTAAAATACAAAGATTAAACATTAGACAAGAAATGAATATCAATGAAAACACAGTATCAAATAGACATAAAGTAAAATAAAACAAAACATAAGGTAGATCATCAAGACGAAATCCCTAATTATTACTTTGTGTAAATGTGTGTGTGTGTGTGTGTGTGTGGGTGTGACGTGTATATTTATTTTAGTGTATTTAGAACTTATTTACATTTTGTCTTTGCTTTGTTGTGCAGCATTTTTGGTCAGAATTGTTGTGTTTAAAGTGCTTCATAAAAGAATTGGATTGAAAGTCTGCCGAAGCGTCTGGTGAAGATGTGAGCAGCTACACAAAGAATGATCGGCTCTTGACCACCACTAGTTAGTTTTAGGACCCCACTTACATCATGTTGAGGGTGCTTTAAATGGAAAATATTTCACTCCAGTTCCTCCAACATGAATCATTTTTTAATCTCTCCTTTTGGACACATGTAAAACAGTCTCACACCCTGATTGGCCTTGTCTGTCCATTAAAATCTGATTCCTTTCTCATGTTTCAGACTGTCCAGCATGGCCCCCTTGCTGGCCTGCCGTGTGCTGCCCAGCATCGAGGTGACCATGGGCTATGAGCGAGATGAGAACACCCGCTGGGGTAACTGGCCCCACACAAGCATGGTGCAGGCTGTGAAAAGCATGGGTGCTCGCCACAATGTCCGCGAGCCATATATATCCTTTCAGAGGTTTCTTTTCACTAAAGATGTAAGTTAAAATCATTTACAATGTGATCATCTCATTGTTAATCTCAATTATCTACTGTTTTGACCTTGACCCTTCCTTTCACGAAGCATATGTGGATGAGAAGAACAAAGTGGTTAGCACTCCGTCCTTCATGTGGGAGACAGACTATCATTATCACTATATATTTGATGGGATTGGAAATATGGTCAAACATGTGATGCGTATGGCGACCAAGTGAGGTCACATTTTAAGCTTGGAAAGGAAATCCAAAATGTTGTTACTGACATGAAGGGTTCACCTCTGTACTGCAACAGATGCTTTCCTGATATAATATATAGAATAAAGATGCTTTAATAAAAGGGCAAAATGTTGTGTGTGATTCATGGTTACTGTGGGAAAGCACGTGACACATGTAGCAGTGAGATTATCTGTGAGAGAATATCTCCACATCTCATTTTCTGTCTACTTTGATTCATGATTTCAGCTAAACACAGAGTTTGTTCATAATTACAGGGAAAGACTTGGTAATTCCTCATGTTAATCATAACGTACCACATGAAAACAGCTGCTTGTTATGTTCTGACCAACCATTTGCATTCGGATTGCAGTTTAAACTGTGAAAAAGCACCAAAACTTTTCAGTACACCAAGATGGGGGGGGGGGGAGTGACTGTTTGAGCATGAGGATTAATCACAATGCATCTAAACATTTTATGTAAAGATAGTGTGATTCTAAAAATCTCATTAAAAGGGAAAAAATAAGCTGATAAATTAAATCTGAAATAAACATAAAAGCTCATGACTGTTGTTGCACAAAGTACATGTCACTACTGAAACCTGAGGGAAGAGTGATTCATCTTTCTTCAGGAGGAGCATCTCTCAAAGTATCTGTGGTATGTTGAAATAAGGGAAGATGAATTCATGCTCTGGTATACAGTAGTACACCATAGTTTGTGAACACTTGAATTTTCTGTATTTCTGCACATATTTGACCAGTTTCAAGAGTAAATAAAGAGAATCCAGTAAAACAATTGAGGCTGTTACATTAAAT
>JAOXYM010000012.1:20870083-20892365 GCA_028567055.1 Leptatherina wallacei | reverse complement strand
CACAGAGAGACAGACAACCACTTACACACACACACTCATTCCTAGGGAGAATTCAGAGTGACCAATTAACCTATCATGCATGTCTTTGGACATCACATTTCATTTACAAGACAATTCACGGTGCTTTACATAAGACATTAAAAACATAACAGCGGGGTGCAGAAAGCATTAAGAAGTATTAAAACAAAAATGAAAAAAACAAAGGAAACTCTCAGAGAAAATAGCTTGTATCACTTGTTTTCATAACAGGCTGCAAATAGAAAAGTTTTTAAAGTTCTGCTTGCTACAATGCTGGACAAGTAAAAAAGAAAAAAAAAGGAAAAAGAAAAGTCTTTAACCCTGATTTAAAACTGCTGAGAGTCTCAGCAGACCTGCAGGTTTCTGTGAGTTTGTTCCACATGTGAGGAGCATAAAAACTGAACGCTGCCTCTCCGTATTTAGTTCTGACTCTGGGAAGTAGACCTGAGACAGAGCGCAAACACATGAATCACTAAAGTGATGGTGAGAATGATATGCAAGATGACATATGAGTATGGTGTCCTGTCATTAAGCGTTTGGGCGGTGAAATGGAGGGCTAGAATGAGCATGCCATCCATTCTTGATGCTGTTTCATTAAACCACTATAGCTACAAGAGAAATCTACAGCAGTGTGTGAAAACATGTGTCACTTGTTTTATTCGTTGGGGGCAAAGAAAAAAAAAAGTTAATCATAGCAGATAAACACTGAACTTGTGTGTAAACAAAACACCCTCAAACACAAATGGATTCAAGCATAAGCACGCATATCACTCTACCACACACCCAATACCCCGCTCCCTCTCCTCCTCCTCCCTGTACTTCTTACAAGTCCTTGTCAGGCTTTGAAACTTGATCTGCTAGTTGCCTGGTGACTGGAGCCTGGTTTTCAGGGTACACCCCCTCTTTTTATTCTGCCTCTCAATGAACTCTTTTTTTTGGCCTTCAATCTGAGGGCTTTAAACGACAGGAGGATGCAGGCGGTGAGGGGGGACACACACGTTGCTCATACCAGAGCCTGCCAAAGCAGTTTGAAAGTAAACACGGAAATGTGGAGAAGTTCCCAGCATCCCATCGCTCTTGTTAGCTATTAACAAGTTATTTAGAACAAATGTGTCACATTAAGTCATTCCTGCAAAGTACATTATTGCAAATATATCAGTTATCATTTATTTTAAAAGGTAAGAGCAGAAAATGTATCTTCCTGCATAGGTATGGATTACAGTGCAAAAAACAAGAAAGCTCTCAAATGTCCTGCACCCTTGAGGCAACATTATCTCTATTCTCAATGTTCTGTATTCACTGCAGTTTCCCTCAAGACAGCGACGTCTGATGTGAAGCCTGAAAGCTATGAAATTCATTTAACTCTGTGTATGGCTTGAAGATAGGATGAAACACACCCTGGTAGTCAAGACAGACAACAATAGCTAACAATTAACCCTGCATTCCTGACCGGGGCTGTTGCTGTGCTTAATAGTTAGGTTTAATGATTGACTGACCTCCTAAAAGATGGACAAGCATTTGATGGGAGGTGCTCATTTAGAGGTTCCATAAAATGAATGCCTCTGCTTTCAGGTCACATCTTTTAAACAACTGGGCAGGGCTGGGTGAGGGGAAATGTGCAGACAGATGATAACAGGTATGACGCTAACTTTAGGCATTTTCCTCTTGTCCTGGCACAAGGGATCCTCCCAGATCTGCACATTTCCTGTGCAACCTGCTCTAATCAGACATGGAATTGATCACCCAGAGCTAATTAAGAGGTAAAACACTACCATTTGCAACTCTATTTTTCATAATAACAATCCTCGAGTGGGTCCACATCATGGGATGTCTGGAGATCAATGCGGTTAACTGATCCTCTAAAATGCAGCCTATGGAAATCCCACCAATCCTACGGGGTCCAGAAGCACGTGGGTGCGATACATGTTGATTTTCAAAATTCAGTGCCCTGCCCCCTGAGTCTACACAGGGGAATTCTGGTTTCACTGTCGAACACTTAACCCTTTCCCGTAGCCTCCCTCTTGTCCATCATTACAAAGAGATGGCAGCCCCCCCCCATTCCTCGTGCTCTCAGGTTACCATAGTGACGAGACAGAGGAAAAGCCTGGGTTGTAAGTTTAAATTTGAATCCAGTTGCTGTAGAAAAACAGGATGGCTAAACATGGTTAGAGGCAGGTCGATCATGCAAGGGGGGTTGGGTCTCCACTATCAAGGATTTGAAAAATTACAAGCCGTGGAAAACGTGCTTGGATTAAAAATTTAAAAAAAACAAACATCCAAAAGCACAAGAGGTGAAGAGGAGAGAGTGACAAATGAAAGGCAGAGAAGGAGGACTTTTCTTTTCAGCTTGTGGACAGACAAAACAGCCAGGCTGTGTGACAAATGTTGCTTTATCTAAATTTGAATGTTGCATCTTGGGACTGAAATCTCAGCTGGCACTTGGCAGGTGTTCTGCCCTATAGATGGTAGAGAAAGGCTGCTTGTTTTTCTGAAGATTTCGTGTACACATACAATTCAGCAATAATTGATAAAAGAAAACAAGAGTTTAAAAATGAGAAACAAACTCTTAAAAAGCCACCTTCTTAAAATCCAAAGAAGAACTGAACAATAGGTTACAGAGAGGTTACGGAAATTATATGCGTCGATAATCCACCGTCAGCCAGAGAGAGGTTGGCCTTTTTGACCTCTGTGCTCCAGGAGACACATACATCACACACACACACACACACACCACCCACCTCCATGTCCTACATTAGTACAATCTCCACGAGTCTTCCTTGAAGATAAACACAATTAGTTTTTATTCGAAAAGAGAGAATTGCTGAAACAAAAGCTGCTGCTCCATCGTATGTCCACGCTTCACCTCCTTGCTACTTATTTCCTGCAGAAGTTATCACATGACAGCTCCAGTCAATCTCAAAATGAGTTCTTGTTTCCAACAGGTTGAGCTGCAGTGCAGCCAAGAGTAAAAAATGTAAACGCTAATCCACCAGTGCTGTTTGAACTTCAAGACACAGCCTCCTCATATTAGTGAGCCAGGTTCTCACCCAGTGGGTGGCAGGTTAGGAACAACTCAACTTTCAGAGAGGTGCCGCTGACTGGTGGCTGCCCTTGTCTCACTCTGTAATCTCCTATTTCTCCCATTTTTTCTACAGATGTAGCTTTTTCTGTCATTTAAACTACATTGTTATTGACTATTTAGTCCTTGTTCACTTTCTTTGCATGTAGTGTACATTTTATTTGATCAGTTTTATGGCCTCAGCACTAATACAAGGTTTTATTATTCCAAAGGAATGTGATTTTTAGATATAGGTTTCCCACTGGCACTTAATATAACATGGAACATTGCAAATTTCATGTGATACAATAGCAGGGGTAACTGTGCAGGAAGAAAGATTATTCTGTTTGGAGAAGCATCAGCTTTGCTTTCCTTTGTCCATCCGTATGTGCATAAGAGAGCCGGGCAGAGGTGCATTATGGGATGTGTTTTGATTTGAATACAATCATAAGTCTGGGACCAGCCCCCTGCCTCTGACAGCTCACCCTCCCATTCCCCCAAATTTCTCTCTTCAATCCTCCTGTCCCACTAATCAGTTTAACCCTCTTATGAATAGCTCTTTGTCATGAGATAGATTACAGTTCCCTCACGCTCTCTCCAGCTCTGTTAACCTCCTGCACTAGCAATCACACAAAGCTCACGTGCTGCGTTTCACTACAGCAGCAGCTTGAACTACTACAGGAATTAGCCTTTGTGCATGATCACAACGTGGCAGGTTTAACATCAAAAGCTTTGGGGAAGAAAAAAAAAAAGAAGGAAAAAAAAGGAAAAAGTGGTACACTAAGTTTATAAGAAGTATTCAAGCTATTTTTCAGTCCAGAACTTGAACTTTGTTTTTGGGCCTGGGAGCTACAACACAAACGTTAATGAATGCCAACTATCTGAATATGTTCGGTTGAACTGCTCATCAGAAAAAAAAAAGTTTTTTTATCATTACTGAGACAAATTTTTTTTTGTAAAACTGCACTGTAGTTGCATTTTCTCATGACATAATCTCACAATAGTGGATTACAAGGCTATACAAGCTTAACAAGGGCTATGCAAGGTTCTGTATAGCCCTGCAGAACATCCGGATTTAACATGCATGTAACCAGTGATACACTTAAGTCATTTATAGCAATGGTACCTTTATCCCATGTTTGCCAGCCCACAGCTCTAAGCTGGCAAACATGGGATATTTAAGTTGCAACTATCCATTCTTCGTTGTCATTCTTGGCTGCACATCACCCAGGTCCAGAAAACCTGGTTAAAGAATCAGTTTCAAATTACAGCAGGACTCCTTTTGTGCTTTCGAAGATACAAAATAGGCTCATATTTGTCTTATCTTAGCTGTCCAATGTTCAATTCTCTCTAAGTTTGCAAGAGGAATCATTACAGAATTCAGCACTTGTGTGTGCATTTTTATTTTCAAATGTATAAATGTGTTGTAGGCTTTAACTTCTGTAGTGTTCAAAGGTCACATAGGGAGTGCAATAGAGACCTGCTGAGATCTGGGGGTTTACCCATTGTCATTCTAACCTCAGGTCAGTCCCCAGCTCACAGCCAACTAATTTACTTCAGCAGAGAGGAGACATTTGATCTAGCCCTGCAACAGTAAACTATCCTGACACAGCAAGGCTCAAACATATTGTCTTGACGAATACAACTCAAGCCGGCTATAAAAGAGCATCAGTCACAGTTTATCTGGCTGTTTCCTCTTTGTTGTGAACTGACTAATGTTCAGCCCTCTAGGGCATGCTGGGTGTGAAACAGAGAGGAAAAGGGATGAGAGGTCTCCATGTCTTACTGGTTCACATGAGGCGGGCATGAGACTGTCTCTAAGATCGAGACAGGCTGGTGTTTAATGGCTTCGACTGAGGGCTGCTGATGTGTAGGCACTCCTTCAATACAACTGCAATCTCAAGTACACCTGATATCATATCAAAACACAGCTGGTTTAATGGACTCAAATGAGGATTCAAGATATTTGCAGGGATTCTTTTATCTCGGTTACTAAAATTTGTTTATAGCATCAGTGGGATTGAGACATAGCAGCAGACTGAAGGCAGACAGCCTCTGGCAATGCTTTTATGCTTTATTTTATTTGAGTTACTTGCAGCGCAATGAGTCCACCAAAAAAAGAGCATAAAGAGATTTAACATGCTACTTTAGTGTTACAATTGAGCTGCTATTTTAGTTACCCCTTATTGGAAGTTGTTATTCTGCTGTAAACCCTCTGCTGTAAGCCTATTGTCGCAAATTTGTGACAAACAACTTCCGTTTTTTTTAACAAAGTATTTATTTTTATCTTATTGATTCATTGAAATTAATTTATCTTTAATTATTTACTATTATCTATTAATTCATTTTTATATTATTCACCTATTATTTATTTATTCGTTGTTGTTAATACTTTTAATATTTAATTGCAGTTCATTGTATTCTAGACTTTTTCTATTTGTTATTCTTTTTCCTTATTTTTTCCTGTTTATTTTGTGTTTAAATAATTGTAAATAAATCCAAGCATTAAGAGGTTAATCCAACTAAGAGTTGAATAACAGTACAGATCTATGCAATATCAAAGTATAGATTTTTTTCAAATTGTCATACTGCTACTTGATCTTAAGCTTTATAATGTACATCATCTCTGCTTTCATGTTCTGCTCCTGGACAAGCCAGGACAAAAATCAGGAAATGCTTGCCGACCCGACTGTCATGCTTAAATCTGAAACCCCACAATATTTTAATTTGAGGGTAGAATACATTAGACCCACATCACTGACACGCTTCACATGCTACCATCTGCCTCCAGTGGGAGGGGAGATGTGAGGATCTGCAGCAGACAGAGGCAAAGCCCACAGCAGACAAATACACACAAAGGATGAATATGGCAAAACATGGAGACACCCCAATCTTCTACTCTGCTGTGTTATTTACTTTATTATGGGTTCATGTGTATCAGATGACTGCCCCTAAACAAAGACATGGTTAACAGCCTCCAAAAAAGTGAACATGCCAAAACAAATGTCTGTTTGCAGGAGCCTGTTTGCTGTCGGCTCTTATAAACCTTCAGTGACGTTCCAGAGCCATCACAAAGCTGAAAACATGTTTGTAATTCTGAAGCTTTCATTTTCTGTAGCTTTTAAGGAGAACTCCCTGTTCATATCAGTGACCCAGTTGGGACAGTTTGAGATTTTTTGGGTGTCCTGGTAGTTCCGTCGGCTTTGGAAAAGCAAAAGGATGTTACGATACCCCTCTTTGTCTTTTGTGCTCTGGTAGACAATGACAGGATTATAGGTCTACAGCAAGAAAACTCCCATTATTCCCAATGCTTCATCCAACCTCCTTCCAGCACAACAATCTCCTCTTACTGGGTCACCCCTCAGCATACTAATAAAACACTGTCAACACACAACCAAGCCCCCACCTACACACTTAATCCCCCTGCGAGCAGCATTACTGGTATCCCCCTTCTTCTTGCTCAGCTACCCCACCCCCCTCTGCTGCCACTAAAACACGTCCATTCTCGCCCTTCCCCTTTTCCCTGCTGTACTAGCATGCACTGAAAACACAGACTGAAAACTAAACACCACCTGTAATTACAGGGACAGTGCTTTGGATGGATTATCTATTTGGGGTATGGTTTCATCCAAGCCTCCCCTCCCCAAATCTTTGTGAATACCAATGTAACCTCTTTACAACTACCTTTGCCAACACGAGACAGATGAACTCGAAAAAAGTTTAGTCCCTGCATGAACATGCCCCTCCCTTCATGAAAATATACTTAAGCACAGCCAGATAAGTCTGTCAATCGGAAGTCATGTATAATTTTCTTACCAAGAAATGCTTTACAAGCTTTCTTTGTGGTCTGTGAAATAAATAAATAAACATATTTGAAGTATTTTCTGACAGATCTGCTTCAAAGAATTAATGCCAGATTCCATGCAATAAGTCTTTCATCAGTTTTCTGAAAGCAGCCCAGGAGTAGCGCTTACCTTTATAGTTGGGATGAACACGAGGAGCATATACTCCAAATTTGATGAGGACAGGAACGTTGTAGCCAAGACGCACCCATTCCACAACATGTAATGGAAAGAGGTTTGGGGTGGTTGCTTCTTTGGATGGAGGAGTGAGACTACAACCCAGCTCTGCAGAACCCCCTTCTCTGGCACGAACCAGTGATGCCAGACTTTGAGGCACACCTGTAAAGTCAATAGCATTGCACTGAGGTAAAACACTGGGTGCATCCAGGGACAGCACAGGAGACAATAAAAGTAATTAACACATTTATAAAAATTAGTCAAATAAACACTCTAAACTCGTTCCTAAAGAGTTATGGCTACCCAAGAGGCTGGATCAACTACTCCGGAATTTGCTGGTCATTCATTTCTGGGAACATTGTTTGTTATCCTAGGAACAGCTTATAAATGTTTAATGAGAAAACTTAACCACACAGACAACTAGAGGTCAAGACAGAAAAGTTGTTGGAAAACAGTTACGAAATGCAATCTCATAACTTAGTCACAAATACTTTCTTGAGACTGATCCCAGATCACCCACTGAATATAACTACCCAAGACTGATAATAGCCAGGCCATCAGAGGGCATGTACAACAATCATGTGGCTTTTGGTAACAAGATAGTATGGCTGCAAAGCCTGCAAACATCAGAAATCCCATTAGTCAAACCTACAGCACTCGCTCCACCTCCTCCATCTTCCTCACTGCCATGTGCTAACATGGGTGTGTGCTCAACTGGGTGCCAGTGTTTGCTCTACAACTCATCTGGCCTGGTGATTACTTTAATCTCAGAGGTGGGGGCTGGTGATGACACTCTGATGCAGGGCAGCGGGACTCTCTGTAGCTGCTCCAGCCGACCTCTCACCACCCCCTGGGGTACACACATGGTCTGCAGACCAGCACGATCAATCCCACCACCACCAGCCCCCCACCCTGACAAACACAAGCATGCACGCACAGTGCCGTGCCTGGGGTTGGGGGTAGCATAAATCCAGGATTGATCTAAATCCACACTCAGAGATATTATTTAAGTTGGATTTTGGCCCCATTCCCTCTCATCCAGTCTTGTCTGAGCTGTATCCCCTCCTTATCACTCTCTCTGACATAGAAGTATAGGGAGCTGTGCCAAATTCATTTTGGGGTATGTATGGATTGTCTGCATGAAGCTAAACAGCAACATATGCCAGCTGATTTGCAAAGCTTCACTATAACAAGGGAGGCAGATGTTGATGATGATGATGTAAATTTTGGAAAAAGATTTCAAACAAATGGAGACAAATAATGAAAAACAACAACCAAGAGTCTTTGTGGTAAAGCAACTCTTTCTCATGTATGATGTGAAATCACTGCACAAAGCATTTATGATTTCACTTTTAACATCACATCTCTTATAATTTATTCTTTGAAGAGCTGTGCAAGATTCTCCAAATACTGACGGAGACAGAGTTATGTGAGCAAAAAGAGTAGAGTACATCCAATATTAATCAAAAGTGAAATGTGATTCAATATGTCAGATTTTACTGACTCTACTATGCAAACATTATCTATACATGTTATGTTTCTACTTTGAGTCAGTGATGCATTACTGTGCGTTTCTGTTTTATTCTATTCTGCTTAGCATAAATAGATTTACAGATTTGGTTCTGTTCTAACATTGTTAAATCTTACAAAATGCTCAAGTGAAACAATAGTTTTAGGTGCACAAGAGGATTTATTCAATTCTGAGATTTGTCTTTTAAATTTTGATATCAGTGGATTTTAATCAGTGGTACAAAAAATAAATAAAACTGCCAAACAATAGAAATGACAGAAAAAATGAGCTAATAGCTCTACAAAGAAAAATGGATGATGGAAACACAATGCTAATGTATGCTGTAGCTCCATTTATGAATTAGTGTACTTACTTAGCAGACAGATGGCTACAGCAGTGGTGACAGCCTGAAGCCACAGTCTCTCAAGTCCCATGGCCGTCCGTCACGCTCCTTCACACATCTCCCAATCTGAAAAATACGACCACACATTCCATTTACTCTCCATCAGAAACACTGATGTAGCATTTACAGAATAACTGCTGCACAAGGACATCCCTCACATCCCCCCTACAGACTAATGTAATCCCTGGAGTTAACATCAACTCATTATCCACCAAACACTACATTCCAGATGCAACTTGGTTAATAAACAAGTGTGTGTATTCTTTGAAAACACATAATCTCCCTAAAAACTGGAACTAAAGCTGTGCTTGGGGTTTAGACGAAATAAGCTAATCCATGAAGTGCTACAAAAAGACAGTAAGACATGTTTAGAGTGTGCATCCTGTGCAGGTTTGCATGCAAAGAGTAGGCTAAAGTGTACGTATGTGTGTTTGTGGGCAGCCAAAGAGAAGACGTGTTCAAGGCTCTAAGTGTATGTACAGATTAACCTGATGCTTGTGATTGGTCCAGCTCATCCAGAAGGTCTCGTCTCACTGTAAATAGGCCAACAGCAATTGACAGGTGACACGATCCACATTAAAGGGTACATCTCCCAACTCCAGATGTTATCTCAATGCTTAAAACAGGAGCTTGCACAGTATCAACAGAGAGAACCAGCGGATGATGAGCTTAACTCAGGACTCTACTGACTACAGCACAAACTGAGCATACAGCAGCATCAAGTGCTGTTCGCCTGACTAATAATGCACAAACAGTTCACACAAGTGCGTTAGCACAAACCACTCATTTTCATCTCCTAATGAGCCCAGCAAACATGACTCCACTTGAGCACATTGTTGTTCTGCTTCACAGTCTGAACAGCTGCAGCAACTTGTGAGGCCACCCACTTCAAATTGGATTGGAGGCAAGTTTAAGTTGTTGCCCTTCAAACATAATAGAAGGCCTCACACCTTTCCCTTAAGTCACTCCATTCAGTACTTCTAATACCAGCTTATTACTTAAAGTTGATGTAGGTAACATAAGAAGGGGGCTATTCTTAGATAGCAGATAGGAGTTAGATACCATATGCTGACACAACTGGAGATGCACTGGATCCAGCTGAATCATTTGATGGAGACATTTAATCTCTTAGCGGCACTTGAGTAAATAAACAACCCAGAATAGCACAGCAGAAAGATGCATTTATCTCCTTGCACTTGACCGACAAGACTGTTTCTGTTGTGGCAGGCTGAGGGGTGCTACAGTAACAAGACCAAGATCTCGCAGAAAGACTTAAGAGGAGTCGGACAAAAACATATCTGTCTGACCAATCCTTTTCCTGTCAATAGCTCTCAAATAAAGGTCACTAGTGTCCAAAAATACTTGAGGAAAAAAAGAAACGCCCTACACACACACACACACACTCATTTGAGTCAGGTTGGCTTCATTATACAAGCTGAGGATAACAGAATATTTCAGTGTAATGCCCATGATAATGAAAATATCATTTCCACCTAATGGGTAATGTTTTCTCTCTAGGGGTGTTGGAATAAACCATACTCTTGTAATGGACTCATAAAATGAATAATAAATCTGTGCATGCAATCATTTATGCCCTACCTTCAGCAGTCAGAACTTTGATGAAGGTGACTGCAGATCACTGCATCACTTTGTTGCCTTTTAAGTGATTTTAACAGCATGACAGCAAAAGCAATTAGCAAATCCCATCATACAGTTTGATCTTCCATTCTAGTTCTTTTCTTTGCACCAGCCAGCTGTTCTGTGCTTCTAGACCTGAAGACTGGAAGAGGAGGTTATGTCTGTAGCTACACTAGGAGACAGGCAGGTTATTTCCTCAGGCAACAGAGAGGACCCAGGCCCTTTAATTGGCATGTGCTTTGTCAGGGCTTTCAAAGGACTCAAGATGTTTAAGTCTGTAATAAGGAAACATTTGATAGCAGTACCTTTTGCCAGTTCTCTGCAGTCTGACAACAGTGCATATTGACCTTTGAGCAATAATTATTCTAATGCGATTATCCACTTAAAAAACTAAATAAATAACTGAATTACAGTTCAAATTCAGCAGTGAAGATATTAACCATACATATATGGTTTATCAGATGGGACTTCTTCTACACGCTAATCTCCCAAGGGTATCCAAGGGAAATTGAAAATCCCAAAATCCTCCAACCTGGGGTGATGACTACATAAAAAGTTAAATTGATTTAAAGGAGGATTAGCAATTCAGCATAAAACCTAAATAAAGCACAGTAACATCCCTCTTCAGCACTCTAAAAACGTGCATATCGATACCGTGTAATGGTCCAGTGTCTCACTGGATGGCATTGACACAAATTGCTTTGGATCTAGTCATGACTTAGCCTTCTGGAAGGTATATTTCTAACACCTACTCTAATCCTGACCTCGTGCTTTGAGTGTTAAAAGTGTAATTGAATTACAGACCAAACTGGTGACACAAATCAAGGACAATCTGTCATTGAGCAATGTAGTTATCACTCACTGCTATCTCAAGTGATGCAAGTCGTCCCACTGGGGTTTCACAATTTCTTTAGGTGGAGATAGCGTGGATTGTTTACTGACTGGAAAGCTAGGTTTTGATTTTCACATTTAGACTCACGTGACACTAACAAACTTGGGACTTCTTGTGGCATCCTTTACCTCTGTCGGTGAGACTAGTTTTCCTATGTTCACCTATAGCTAAGCCTTAGCAACAACTTTGGTAACAGCACTGGCTCAAAAGAAAATCACAATGAATTATAATGTACACCAAAAAAAACCTGTTTTTGGTCTTTTTTTTATTACATGAAGTATAACAAGGTGCATACTTATACATGATAACAGACATAGACACAGACATCTGCTGGGGTAATTTTTATTACTAAACTAAACCTGTGAAATCTTCCTAGAAAAGATATTCCATATATGCACAATAAATGGACTCCTAAAGATACAGAAATATCCTGCACGTGAACTTGCAGCGCTTGGGCGAGTCCTCACAGTAACAACAGACTGGTAGGTATGGAGATGTCTGTTCAGAGCCTTGCACACCATGCAGATCCTAGCAGACTCTTACTTGCAGAAACAGAGTAAAACAATCATGTAGGAAGCTGACTGCACCCTGCCAGCAGTAACAGCAGGTAGACCAAACCTCTCTGTATGAATCTCCTCTGTCATACCATTATATTATTTAGATATAAAAGGAATGATGCAAAAAGTATGTTAGATTGCTCGGGATGAATTGTGTGGTAGTCTTTTCATCTGTCTTATACACCTTATATGTGACAATTGAATCAGTCTTTTGTCTTCTTTTATGCTTTTAAGAATTTTTTGACCTAATGTGTATGAGACTGTGTTATCCCTCAGTATGTAAGCAGGTCCATCAGTGATACTTGTGACGGATACAGGCCTGATAAGCAGTAGTATTACTCTCTAGTAATCCTTTTATAATCCTGACTGGCCGTGACCTTAGCATAAACCTGTGCGCTGCAGGAACTACAAGTGTTACTAGAACAGAAACTTTAACAACTTCACAGAAACCTCAATCACACAACTAGCAAGAAAAGAGACTCAATATCGGCATAATTACTACTGTTACACATGGATATCAGGGTCATAAACACAAGAATAGGTTTGAAAACTTTGACTGGTTGGACCACCCTACACAGCACACCGATCGATCCATGGATTTTGTCCCTAGCATCGCAACCCAGTTTAGAAACTATATTGATATTTATTTTAACTAAAGGAAATAAGCTGAGGACGCACTCAGCACGAGAGTGGAGTTCCAGTCTCCCGGGGAAAGCCTACTCTGCATATGGATTAACATAGTGATCATTGATAAGCCAACAGGGTGTCGCAATAATTACTATTGAGCAATGTTGAATGTTTACTCAGTCATTACTCACACAAACATACAAGCTTGGATAGTGCAACCTTTACAGTTCACTTTTGCAGCAGAACAATGCTGCAGTTATACAAATAATCTTCCACGTGCTTAATGCATGAGTAGACTGATTTCTTTTTTCCCTCCAAGATGATCCGTATTCATGTGGCTTAATGAAAACAAAGTAGCTAACATTGATCTCGTAAGTCTTGAATCCACTCCACCCCCAACTTTAGGAAGGGGTTAATCCTGTAAGACTGCTTTCAAGAAATGACAATAAGAAGAATAAAGAGGCTGGTTCGGATGTACCACATATGTTTTAGTGATGTATCGTTATCATTTCTTTACTTGAGACAGCTGTTACTGCTCACCTGTAAAGGTTTTTTCAGACTGGTCACACCAAAAAAGATGTATGCTTGAGATGAAACACTAATCAATCTCTATATTGGCTTACTGCATTTTTATTTTGAATGTGTGTTTATCTAAATTCAAATCTTTTTGTCCAGTATTTCCGGGAAATTAATTTGTTTCTCAGGGCAGTCACTTTCCTTCACCATGACAATCTTACTGTGGGGGACACTACAGTTATATAAATATATGTATATATATATATATATATATATATATATATATATATATATATATAGCTATATATATATATATATATATATACATATATATATATACCAGTGAACTCCTGAGAATTTGATCAATAGTGAATGGTATCACTGTGCAAAATGCACTGACTTTAAGCGCCTGGATGATATTATTCGTCACTGTCTTCAAGCAATCAGTGATGAATGCAAAACAGCTGTCATTATTTGAATCATGGCAAGAATTTTATCTAACTGCTTCTAATGCTCATTTCCCACAGAAAACCACACCAGATAGGGTTTTTCACTGGTAATTTTTTTCAAAAGTCAAAACATACTCTGAAAATATCAAAAGAAGCTAAAACCTCTGGCAAGCTACAAGCTAATTAATAAAGCCACAAGCTTGTTTGTTGGAAAACAAAAAGTGTTGCAGAATATAGACCTTTAAATACAAGGGACAACAGATGTCTTGATGTGCGCCTATACGCGTCTTCTCGTGGAACAGTGTTAACAAGCACAACAAAAACAAAGCAAAGGGAACAGGAGAGCAACGACATAATACTGAAAAAGCAGAGACAGCTGCACCCTGCTGTTAAAACAAGCTTTTTGTCCAACATACACCATGCAGAGCAGCAGGCTGAGAAATTGTCTAGAGCACAAAAAGCAAACACAAATCTGCAAGCTTCTCATCACTACACGGCTGCAGTGGATTTTGATGCACATCTCTCACCACCATGATCTCCTATCAAACAAAACAGGTGCATCTATTGTCTGACTGGGAGTGTGGTGGCAGGTAAGTAGACGTGACTGCATTAAAACAGGGTGTTTTTTTCTCTCCATTTAAATCCTGGGTACTGTGGGGATTTAAGAGGTCATTAAATACTGTTAAACCTCTTCACGATGGTTTAACATGAAAAAAGACCCACTTAGAGATTACAAGTGGTGCATGTGATACCCAAAACAGAAACATTTCATTCAACGGTTGTTTACGTTGAAACTGCTGCCTGAACTAAAGCCATAATATGATTCCCTAATAATATTCCCAAACAGGAAACAAAAGGAATTAAAGTGTGCATCAATCAAATCGCTCCATGCCAATGCTTACAAACCATTACAAATTTCCAGATGGTAGCTAGATAAAGTGTTACTGATCTATCACAGTTCTGAAAAACGATTCCAAGATCTTCTGTATTTAGTGGACAGGCCTGCAGAGGACGTTTTAGCCCTGCCTGCTCAGCACCTTACCTTGCTTGAGGCACTTTACACTTGAGCTGAAAGTACAATCTCTCAATCCATTGATGCTTTTCTTCCAGACTCTCCTTGCAAACCCAATTTACCAGTTCACTCCTTTCTCATCAAAGAGAAGTATGATTTTTTTTTAAAACAAAACCAAAAAAACAGTTTTAAAATCAAAACAAGAAAGTGATGAAAGTGCTCAGGTAGTCACATTTTTTTCCTTTCTAGGTGCGTGCGTAGATCAAAAGAAAATCAAATGAATCCTGGATGTCCATGATGGTCGGACTTCCTACAAACTTCTTTCCGTCTTCGAAAAAATCCATAAACCCTCAAAAACTTCAACGGGTCCGGCATCAACCCTTTTAAAGTCTATTTAAACTTTCCACGCAGTGGCTTTTTATGTGCGCAATCTTCTCAGTCCAAACTTGCCAGAAGTGGCTTTAATCGTGAACAGGTTTATCATTTACTTCATAAGTTTGCAGAAACTGTATCCAGCCAACGTAATGCGCATTTAGCATCAAAAAGGCGCAAGATTCATCAGAAAGAGAGCACGCCGCACGTTTAGTTAGTGCCCTGCTGTTGACTCTCCCCGTGGTGTGTCCCTCCTCTCATTATCATCTTTCCCTCCTCCTACTACAGTGACGGCGAGAGACCATATCAAGTCACACAGAGTACAACACATCACTTCCTGTTTCACCTTTCAAATTAATTGAGATCTATGAGCACCAGGATACACACATGTAGTTTACTTTTGACAGCCCATTTGGATGATGCTAGAGAGATAAAAAACTAAAAACTTATTACTGTATGAATCCGCCTAGAACCAGACCTTTAATACACATGTGGAACATGTGAGTCTGACCAAATCAAAACCCAACTAACACACTCAAATAATATGGTTGGGAGTCATATCATTCTTGCAAGTTTAGGCTCAGGTTGACTCAAATGGTTGTCAAATGAAATGGCCAGTTCAGACTCCAGCCTTATTTTAACTAAACTGTATCTAACAGTGCTGAATGCAGACACATAGTTCAATTAGTTCAATGATTTACTGATCAACAAAAAACTCTCCATTAAAGGCTTTAGGAATGCATGAGTAATAAATGTCACCTACTGCTGTACTTGGTTTTTCACAAGTAAGAAGTGTTTTTCAGATGTTTATTATTAGATATGTCACAATAATGTACTGATTAAGACTTCTTTCTTCACAGTGTGTTTTTATTTCAATTCCTTATTTTAATATTGGTTGTGTTGTTTGTTTGGATAAGCACTTTTTTGTTTGTTTTTCCCACATTGTATAGTGTTGTTAGTCTGTTTTTTAACCTAACCAGGGAAAAGGTCTGTATATAACTCCACATTTGCTTTTTTCTCAATGTAACAATTGTATTTGTATGTATTCATTTTAAAAAAGGACAGTGCATGGTAACATACATGAATCATGTAAACAAACAGGATTATAGCAAAGCTAATTTCCGTCCTTTGTTCCGTCTTTGTTTTTGATCTATCACCCTTGTCAAATTAATTAAAAAATCTAATCAAATAAATAACTACTACTATTACAACTATAATACTTATTATTATGTTTTGTTTAGTGTTCTATTCACATTTTAATTTATTGTGTAAACAATTAAAACCACAAATGTAAAGCATGAAACCTTAGCATCAAAGGTAGTTGTGCTACCAACTTATTTCTTTTAAATAAAAAACAAAAAATTATTCTTGAGAAATAAATTGTACAAAATCTAACATCCATCAGCCATAATATTAGAAACAGCTGTACCCTGAAATCAATCAAATTAAATATACTTATCTATTCACTTTGTTTACAAATGTATTGCCTTTATCAGTAAAATGGAACCTGCACAGTTAAATAAGATGTTATTAATAATATTTTTTTTCATAAAGAAAACCCCTCTGAAGTCAAGTTGTGATGGTAGTATTGACAGGACGTCAAAACGTGGTACTCCATGTCGCAATGAAATTGCTTTAATTTTGAAGGTATGATAATCTACTTCCGTTAACTTACCGTCGGTTTTCGCGGGACTTGACGAAGCTGCTGCTTTAGCGCCTCAGACAAAAGCGCCTTTCGGTGGGAAAGACTGATGACTGTAACAAAAGACAAAAACATCGCGCTATTTGACACGCTTGATACGGAATTAATCTTACTTTAAAAAAGAAAAACAACAAAAAAAAAACATGCAAAGATGTGCTTCTTTAGGTCTACTTCATTTCTCAACAACATTTAACAGAGGGATGTGATAGATATATAAATTATACAGGCTATCATCTTTGCATCTGTCATTTCAAATACATTGAGTGTAGTTTTATCACACTGGCTTTCACAGATATACAATTAAAACTTCTTTCTTTTCCCCACGAAAACTAAGTAGTAATGACTGAGTTAATGACTGCAATATTTGTTTCTGTAATATATGGGTGTAGATAGATAGATAGATAGATAGATAGATAGATAGATAGATAGATAGATAGATAGATAGATAGATAGATAGATAGATAAACTAGCTCGGCCCTTGAAAACACTGCCATAGAAATTCTGAACTAAAAGTTAGCATTTCATTTGCCACAAACCTGCTAGCGCGATAAATACGGATTTAAATACCATTTTCTTTATATACGTTATATCCTGACGAAAGGAAATGCATAAAAATGTAAGTGTATCAACAATGTAAACATTTTACAGTTGGCATACTTGTTTCCATCTGTATTTGCATTCACAAATTCAAACCAATTATTAAATTAGCATTAGCTATGTGTTTTGTTAGCTTAATTGCTGAAATTGAGCAGGGTTAATTGTATTTTGAGTAAATTTATCTCTTGTCCTTAATGTTTAATGGTTAAAATCCAAGCACAACTGGTGTTTTAGTAGATGTTAAAGTTTTTCTTTTCTTTTTTTTTTTTTACCTTGTTTGAGTTCAAAAGGGCATTTTGCGACGTGCTGCTCAAAGATTATCCTGTACTCTTATATGACTGATGGTAATTTGGTCCGTTGGGGTATTGTTAACATTTCTGTTCAAAGTAACCAATCCAATGCCAGATGAACCACCAAGAAAAGGCGGTATTACTCCCACGACAAAGTGCTGGAGAAAGAAGCTTATTAAGTATACTGTCATTGTGAATATACCAACAAGGTGTTCAAATATTTTATATTATTTGAAAAGTAACATAGTGGACGACCACATACCAGGTCGACCAATACATGAACATCACATTTTGGGTTGTCTGCACCATAAGTCTGAAGTCTGTGTAACTTGAGCCTGTTGTATACAAACGTGGACACTTCAATCTGGTGGTGCCTGATGTGAAAAGTTTTATTATTGAAATAATATTTATATCTACCTCATATATAATAACAGATGTATAAGAAAAAGGTAGATATATAAATATAAAAATTCTATTTATTGGTTCTTTCTAACCCCAAATAGGTAGAATAAATCTAAAATGCAAGCAAGTCTTCGGTGGATAAAGAGGAAAAAGGTGCTAGGACCAAATGCAGAACTTCTGTTTTCTGTAATAGGTTTTTCATGAGACTAGTTCTTAGGAATTGTCACCCATTTAGAGGGTTTAAGAAAGAAAAAAGTTTTCTGCACTAACTCAAAGTGCATAATCTGATCTGACTAATACCAGGTAGTTTATGGCTGGTGGCTGATTGAGGAACATTAGCAAATAACCTAGAATCCCTTTGGTGAGCAGCAGGTTGCCTGGCATCTGAAGGGATTACAGAAGTCCAACCTTCACCATGGTTTCACATGTGACGTTATCCTGCGATGCAAATTGAGCTGGTACCCTTTCACCTGCAAAATTTCTGCTGAAAATTTCTGCTCAAAAGTTATGCTGAAATGGATTAATTGATAGCCAACAACAGAGATGCAAAAGGTTTTTCGATGCAGGTCAGCAGGAAGTCGATAACAGTCTTAATGGCTTGTGTGGCTCCCTGTTTGACAGTGTTTACTCTCATGGACCAGGTGCGCCATATGGAGATCAAAGGATTGGAAATAATCACACGAAATCCTCCAAGAAAGAACCAATCTGAGGAGTAAGGAAGTATGAACTTAAGGGTAAGGGAAAACTATTGAACAGTGAGGATAATAATGTAATAAATAAATCGTATCAGTCTTTTATTGAATATATATTGAACTCTGTACCAGTGCATTAAGATCTAACATGACAACTGTGTTAATAGGTAACCATTTTAACATTACAACTATTAAGTTTGATGTTTAATTAGCTACATGACAAAATGGCACAAATGGAAATAACTAAATCATAGTTGTACTTATTTATCGAGCTAATCAAACAAATATACATGTCAAACAACATGGATTAGCACTATAGTGTTAACTAACTAGGCATAAAAAAATGTACCAGAGGAACAGTGATTTACAAAAACAATCTTTTTTTTTTAAGCGACCTTAAATTCAGTACAAGCAAAACAGGAATGCATGTAAGCACAGAGAGTCTCAGGCTACAGCTTTAGTGTGGTTCAGTCATCAAAGTCGGGGATGTCATCATAGGAGTAGCCTGGGTAGCCCTTTGAAGCATAGTAAGCTATCCGTAGGTGGTAAATTCCAGGCAGGAAGACAAGGATCCCAATGATAAGGACAGGCACGGTTCGGTCCGAGTGCTGACAGAAAGAAAACATTTATTCAGTTGAAATAATTCCCATATAACACTGTTACAAAATAAATGTGCCTTGTAAAAGTACTCACAGTGACGCCAAAGTATCCAGCCAGGAGAAGTGCACCAATGATGATTAAAAGAGAGCCGATTAAGAAAAGGACCGTGGCAAGTGCTATAGCTTTGTATGGGACTTTAGGTGGGCTCCTTTTGAACTGCAGAAGAAGAGATATATTTAATCAAAAACTTTTTCATGACAAAGATTTTTTGTCTCACACATATAGTGAGCTGGAAGAGATCTGGCTTATTCTGTACTTAAATGTCTTGGAAAAGAAAAAGTACAATAAATGGTAATGGTCTGACTGCAGATGTTTGGGTTTATTTCAAGAAACAAAAATCTCTATTTTCACCCATAGAGTCGAGTTATTCTAGCCCCCAAACTATGAGAAAGTGATGACATCATAAGTGTTATCTTGTGTTGCTTTCTCTCTGCAGAAAAATGTTGAAAGTCTAAACTTAAAAGCATTTGATGTCCACACGTTTGATTTAGAAAGTGGGAGGAAAAAAAGAACATAGCTGCCTCCAGGTTTGCTTATTTCTTCTTTCAGCAAACATCAAAGCTCATCAACAGAACGTGGTTCACTTAAATGATGAAACAACAGATCTTCAAAGGCAACAAAAAGACATTTTAGCTTCTCAGTGTACTGGGTGAACCTGAATCCTGCAGTAACTTGCTCTGATCAGTTTTTTGATAATCATTTACAATTAAAATGTGTAATATTAATTTGGGATTCTTGAAAATACACAATTTTTTAACAGTGAAAATACTTTTTTAAACAACAATCAAGTTCTAAGCATTTTTTTAAAAAGGAGAGACTCAAACAAACAAAAGATCTGTCTACATTTTCATATTGCTCAGCATGAAAACAAAACATTGCCAAGCACTTGGTGAAATTGCTATAAAAGAAATAATCAGAGGCAGCTAAGAACATGGTGACCTGGAGGTCTTAGATTTCAACTTTATGAATAATGCTTCTGAGATTAAATATATAGTGTAACGTTAAACACACACACTTCTTTATTTTTCATTCATGGGATGTGTTCAGTTTTTCATTTCCTTCCCCAAGACTCACCGGCAAACTTTTGGCACAATTTTACTCCCTACAGACACTTTTTTTTTTGTGGGACCAATGACAACATTTCTAATTATTTAAAAAAAAAAATCTGTTAACCTGATATTAAAAAGCTTGTTAAGGTGTTATTTTCACGGTCTCATATTCAATATATAATTGCGTCATTCATGTTGATGCTGCTCCAGAAGACTCCCTTACAGAAATCTAATCCCTCATGCAGAAAATTTCTGTTTCCCAGCTGTTTTCACACGGACTTAATATCCCCTAACCTTTAGTCTAGAATTCCAGTAATTACTGGTAAGTCATTAACCCTAAATGCTGTAATAACTGAGAAACACTGGTTGGGGCTTCACCTCCTCTCCCAACATAATCTAGCATGTAGCAGACCTAATATGTTTCATCATGTCTTACCTGTAAATCAATGTATCCGTCATCGTCACTTGCTAACCGGGAGTACCTAACTTTGCTGTTCGGAATATCGTGGGACACAATATTACGAGCAGGCATTTTCCTCAGCTGCTCGGGAACTTGCTAACACTATTATTGTTGATGTTTCAGAAACAGCTCTGCTACAAAAGATTTAACGACACGGCAGCCATGTTTAAGGATCACCTATAATCTTTCACTGCTAATATGAAGTAAACTTATACACCCGAAACCAAAATCAGGTAATAACAACTTCCTAAAACGCGTTTAGAGATAACAGCGAGTAATGTCTGTTCTGGATCTTCCGCGTTGTCGACACGCAGATATGCGTTCTGCGCATGTGCAAGATCGACGTCATTATTGATCCATACATTTCTTGTTTCATTTCTTTATGTCATGTAATGTTGGTCGTTTAAATGTTAAAGCATTTTAATGCAATCACAAATAATTAAACGTTCGGAATAAGTTTTATTCTGAAATCAATATATAAAAGATAGTTTTCCAGGTGGTGGCTGTTGGTTTGCACCACCCATGTCCTGCCACAAAAGGGCGCAGTCAGGTCTTATTAAAATGGCCAGGTCCTGACAGCGGGCCGCTGGGTAGCCCTGTGTGTCATTCATTTCGTCTGGACTTTCATCTCCCGAGGTCTTCTCTCGGGACAGCTTTGTAATGACACTGTGTTCTCAGAAGATAAAGTTTCTGTCTAGCCTGCAGATTTTGAATGCAATTTCGTGAAATAGAAGCTGAGACAGTCTATCTCCAAAGGCTGTTTTTAGTCACTGAAATACAACCTTTTACATCACACACAATATTTCTTTCATGTGGTGGCAGGACAATTTGGACCAATAGGAAATAAAAGTATTCATAAAGTTTACATGATATAAATGAAAATATATTGTATCCAAAATAATTAGCTGCTTTTCGTCAAAAAGGGCTCACTATCATACATCAAATGAACTAAAAGCCACGATTCATTTTTACCTCCGAATATTTTAGGCTATTATTAGAATAGAAAACCTATTCAAATGGGATTTCAGGTATAAGAGATGTGGCTTAGGTTTTTCTCAGTGTACAAAGACATCTTTGACAGATATTGTTCTCTTGCCAGTCATGCAGAGCAAAAAAATGGTTTCTAGGAAAGACTGACCATGAAATAGGCAAATACATAAAAAAAAGTACCAGCTGCAGTGGATCGCCCCTGATCTGAATAATTAAAACCGAACAGTTGTATAGATAAATATAGACCCTCCTTTTAGCTGCATGAGTCACAAGTGATCATTTGTGCATGAACTGACCTTGGCTAGGAGTTGCATTGTTGTGGTTTACAGCCATGCTGTTGATCTCATGGTGGATACACCACCCCGCCCC
>JAOXYM010000012.1:20839338-20862049 GCA_028567055.1 Leptatherina wallacei | reverse complement strand
GATAGATAGATAGATAGATAGATAGATAGATAGATAGATAGATAGATAGATAGATAGATAGATAGATAGATAGGATTGAGGTGGACCTTTAAACTCTTTAGACTCCAACAAAGGCACTTAACAAAATCCAAACCTTGTCAACGGGACCCTTTTACCAGTCTCAATTAATCTAAATTTTTTTAAATCTGCACTGGCATGAGTAATTTCACATCTGTCAGATTGAAAGAGTTCATGTCATGATGACACATTCTGCCAGGTCAAGATGAAAAACCATCAGGTTTGCATGAGGATCAGCACCTAATGACACTACAAATTTAACTAAGCTCCTGACTTTCACACTTGTCTTTCTGGTCGTGGAGAGTCATAACTAAGCATTTTCTGATGAATATGATTTCAAATTCTTTTCTTTATTTTATTTTATTTTTTTTGGACCAGAACTCATGTTTGTTCTCTAAATACCCCATTTTGTACACATTTGGAACAATATTGGCATATTTGGACAGTAAATAGTCAAGACACAGAAGATCTTAAAAGTTGAAATGTTTGTATTATTCTTGTCATTGTTAATATGTAATTATACAAAATGGATCAAAATATCATTTTTATAATATAAAGCCTAACAAACAGTGATGGGGTTTTTTCACAGCGTTTGTAGGTCAGCATATGAACACAACATGTAATTAAATTCTTACACCGTGAATGGATTACTGGATTATTGGATGTGACCCTCGGGTATATTGAACATTGTTTTTTTATTTGAGGGACATCAAAAAACATTCTGTTAGATGGCAGGGTCCGAAATAGTGACTGCTGTTCACACCCTGGTATTTGACATATTTTCCTGGCACAATGTGACAAACACATATCAATAAATGATGCAATACACATACTGTGACCGTGTTAGTTGCTGCACAGAAAACATGTACTGTACATTGTCGCTGCCAAATGCACATCCTTATAATTATGAGTTTGATCCGCTCTACCTGCTTATTGAAAACAAATTCTGAAATAGTAAAACTTAGACCATGTTGAGTAATATACAGAATGATCAAAACTGTAACAAATTAAATAATAAAACAGTCACAATAAGAATAAAAAAATTATTTACAGCACAAAACCAGACACATGATGTCTTCTACAACCAGTCATGACTTAAACTTCACCACACATCATGCTGATGTAAACAAATCATCATAACACCAGTAAACCACAGAGGCTCTACAGACAATTATGAGCAAGCACCAATTTTCTTAGTTAAAACCTACATTCAGTAATTTCCCTCGAAATGCAACAATCTTAAGCTTCTGGTATGATACGCTAACATTGTCTAGCAGACAGTTGGTTTCATGTAGAGGTAGGGAGAAAAAAAGGTCACAAAATCTCCTGAATATAATTAAGATTCCTAATATATTATGTAAAATAAAAATGTTCCGAAACTATGGAGTTGACAATCAGTAGACAGCTTAAATTAGCGTAAAGATTTAGAGGGGTTATTGAACTTCATCTAGTACTTTTTTTTCAAATGTATGTCTATCTGAACAAAAACTATGATTTTCTGACTTTACAAGGATGCACGCTAGGTTTCCTCATACATACTTGGCTTATCTACTCTTGGCTCCCATTCCAAGTAGTGAGAATGACATCACTATTGTTATTCAGTTGCATATTTTCTCAAAATGTCAAACTGCTTTGTTACTTCTAAAGTAAAAATTAAATGTCACAATATTTGATCACGCACACATGAATAAGCTTGTCTTTTTCAGATGTTGATTTAGATATTGATTTATTTAAAAGAGAGATTACGAGCAAGGTCAAGCTTATCTTAGCGTGCTGTAGGTCATTTAAAGATCATATATGCACCACAAAGCAGTGATGATTGAGGTTGTTGTATTGTTGACATGCCAGCTATTCTGGGTTTGCTAAAACTTGTTCAGAGATCTAATTGTGCAACGTTTCCTAAATCAGTGGAAATGTGAAAATGGCCAGCCCTGATGCAAGTTTCTTTATTCCCTTACCTCATATTGTGTTGAGTCGATAACCGAGATGAGTCTGTGGTCACATTGATCTCACAGCTGTAGTTCAGACATCATTTCTCACCCACAGCCGCAGTAGAGCTGAGCAGCAGTGAAATGGAAAAGAAAAGAAAAAAACTGCAAACACTAAACAATAGATAAAACAGGGATATATGCTTTTGTGTTTTGTTACTGTTTGGTGGCTGTGTCAGTTCTCTCAAAGTGCATTCTTCTGTCTCTCTCTTTTCAAAGGCACTGGATGATGTCATTGTGTGCTGACGCTCAATATGCCCCTACGTTCAACAGGAACAGCCTGGATGTTGAGTCCTGCTCACCTCCCACCCTGCCCGGAAAAGCTATTTCCCATTCCAGCTGTCAATACAACCGATTACAGATTTGAAATTTTGGTCCAAAGAGAAATATTTGGTTCACAAGAGTATGCATAGTACACCCATCTGGTCTTACCTTTAATGTTTTCCTTAACTGGCTTTGCACCAGCTGCTTAATATCAGTGGTTACAAAACTACATTTTCGAGATGGATTAGTAATTTTAGCACAGTAGGTGTCATTTGCATGTTCAATGCTTCTCTCTCTGTTTCTGCACAGGATCTTGATGCATTGCCAGCATAATGGCTAATTTGCCCGAGGCATCATCATTCAAATTATGTTTTGACAAGACAAACTTAATGTGATCATTACTCTAATAGCTTTTATGAAAATGCCGTGATGTCCCCTCTCCATTGTAGAGAACTTAACTAGGTGTGTGTTTTAGCCTTGCTGCACAGCACAGTATCGAGTATCAGTGTCACATTGTCATATTGTCCAGCTTGTAATTCCTGTTCCTGACAATATGACCCCAACATCTGTGATACAGAACTGCACCAACTGCAGCCAAGTTTTCCAGCCAGAGCTAAATGTGGTCAAGGCCGTGGTTTTGGGCATGGTTCTTGGCATTTTCATCATGTTTGGAGTTGTTGGAAACATCCTGGTAATCCTCTCGGTGGTCTGTCATCGGCACCTGCGGACAGTCACACATTATTTTATAGTTAACCTGGCAATAGCCGACTTGCTTCTGAGCTCCACAGTACTACCATTCTCTGCCATCTTTGAAATCCTGGATCGTTGGGTTTTTGGACGAATTTTTTGTAATGTTTGGGCAGCCTTGGATGTGCTCTGCTGCACAGCCTCCATTATGAGCCTCTGCGTGATCTCTGTGGACCGCTACATTGGAGTTAGTTATCCTCTGCGGTACCCAGCTATAGTGACGAATCGCAGAGCTCTACTGGCTGTGATGCTGCTGTGGGTGCTGTCTATCATAATATCTATTGGACCTTTGTTTGGCTGGAAAGAGCCAGCACCAGAGGACGAGTCCATCTGCAAGATCACAGAGGAGCCGGGTTATGCAATCTTCTCAGCTGTGGGCTCCTTCTACCTCCCTCTTGTCATCATACTAGTCATGTACTGCCGGGTTTATGTGGTAGCTCACAGAGAGAGCCAGGGCCTGAGAGAAGGCCACAAGACAGAAAAGTCAGACTCAGAACAAGTAATTCTCAGGATACACCGTGGAAACACAACTGCATCAGAGGATGAGGCCCTTCGCAGCCGCACACATTTCGCACTGCGACTGCTCAAGTTCTCACGTGAGAAGAAGGCTGCCAAGACCTTAGGCATCGTGGTTGGCTGCTTTGTGTTGTGCTGGTTGCCCTTTTTCCTGGTGCTGCCCATTGGTGAGTATTCATATGTTTATCTTTCATGTGATTCCTTATTTTCTGAGTCAAGTGATTTTCAAGACTTGTCCACCATTTGTTTGGGCTTACCAATAGTTTAGAAAAAAATCTACTTGGTATGATAGAAGGTATATTATTTACATTGGATCAGCTTTTGTGTCCGTCTTTGTGTATACTTCTAAATGGGAATCGTTCATACCAGGTTTGAGTGGTATGAATGATGCCCAAGAGTTGGTCCAGTACTGACCTAGGTCTGGGTGCAGTAAATCCAAATCCAGCCAAAATTCAGATCACCGCTCAGGATCCATTGTCTGTTTGGAGGTCTCTGAATTTGCGGATTCTGTGTTCAAACTGGCCCAAAATCCTATACCCTAAAATCTTGCCATATTTGTTGACTTATGTGAGCTCAAAGTTTGCTCAGTTTTGAGCTTTTACAAAACAAAGCCAAGTGTGTTTACACATGTCCTCAGTATACTCTATTCAGCTGGCTACCTGGGATCTTGGCATATCTTCGATCTAAAAACAGGGGGACAGCTGCACTGGCTCTCTCCCAAGTGCACAAATTAAGATGCTTTTATCATCCCCGAGGAGTAAGGAAGGCAGTTTCTTTGTGGGAGTTTGTTTGGTGGATTAATTATTGGCTGACTGCAGTATCCTCCACCAGCCCTCAGTAAACAGTAGTTATGTTGTCATTCAAATTTTACCTCTTGGGGTCAGAGCCATGTGTGCTATATACACCACATGTCTGTTTGTTGAATTAGGTTAAAGCTAAGAGTTTGCTTTTAGTGTCACACTGAACAAATAATGTGAGATGTGAAATTGTTTCTGAGTTGCTAAAAAATCTAACAAAACAAGACAAAAAATATAGCCTAAAAATGTCCCAAAATCGCACTATTGCTTTGAAGCAGCGCAGGCAGTTCAATTCAAGCAATGCTTTTTCTTTCTTAAAAAAAACAACCTTTTAGTCATTAAGACTTATTTACTTGATCACCTTAATTTACAGACCACTTTTTAAGTGCTATTTAACTTATGCATTAATTCATTTTACAGAAACATTAATTGATTTATCCTGCTGCCAGGTTTTTAAGTGGCTACAAATTTATATGTTAGATCATGTTAATTGAATTACACCTTTGTGGATCACACTGAGGTAGCATTCAGACAAGTCTTATAGCCTCCTGAGCAGCATACAGAAGTAAATGTAAGAGTTGGCACCCTATAAATAGGCTTTAAGAATTGCTCATATCTCTGATGTCCACCTGTCCTCCTTATCTGTAAATAAAATATACATTCAAAGTGCCGGCCCCTTGCATCAGGTGTCAAATCATTTCTGCCCCTGCTTCTTCTCCCCAATGTGTTTGTGACTCAACTCATCTCAGTGCCACTGCTTCAGTGACAGAAAAACCCATCAGACTGCAGTCAGACCTTATATGACGTTTTTCCCAACAGCACAAAGCCTGATGTAAACCAGCTTGAAATAATTACATGGCTAGCCAACCTTGTGTGAACTATATTGTATGTGTTTATGTAAATAATATGAGTGGGAAATTTGAACCAAGTAGATACGAGATGTGCCACAGCTCTCACAGGTCCTGCAAGTTTTTTTTAAATTTATTCCATGCTCTCATGCTTGTAAATATAGCTGCTACCATTTGGTTCAGTACTTTCCTGTCTGAGAAAGGAGAAAGCTTACCAATGCTTAATACTGGCATCACATGCTACATGTTTCTGTGGATAATAGATTTAGCAATGACTCACCAAGCAGTGGTCTAATTTTGACATGTAACTGGACAACTCTTTATTGTCTGATTTAGCCTGGTGGAGAAGATACTATATATCATCAGAGAAGATACACTATAGGACTTTGATCGTGGCAGTAATCTAATAAGGCATGTTGTTAGGCTTTATCTTTATTTGGGGTTGGTCTCTCCTTGACATTTCAGAATCTCCTCTCCAGGACTAATGAGAAGTGTAAAGAGATCTGTTGCTAATTAAGAGAATACTTTCATCGGGTGCCCCTGTGGCTTATCGTGTTAAAACAGTGACCATGAAATAATTTCTACTGAGGAAAACTTTAGTTGTTTTTTTTTAGCTATGTTCATAGCCATCTAACATGCTTCTGTCATGGTTTGTTGTTTTGGCATTTCCTGTTTGATTTTCATGTCTTACCTCACATGTTGCTGCTTCTGTGTTTCATCATTTCATTGTTAGCATCATTATTTATCCCAAATGACATTTTAGTATTAATTCCCTGTATGAATAGCTGTTAGCCAGCTAGCAGCCATTTAACAGTCGGGTCTATTTTGCAAGATATTGCGTGTGTAGGCTGTAATTGACGGTGGGAATGTCCCTGTGACATTCACCCACTTAGGACTTTTCCATTATGTATTTTCCAAATGCAAGGAAAAAGTCTCTCCAAGAGGGATACAACTTGGAAGCATCTTTGACATGCACCTACAGTGTGTCTTTTTTAAGTTACTTTGTCATCTGTGTTTCAAGCATCAGTCACTGTCTCAGCCTTTGGACTGCATGTATGCTCCTAATTTGTGTGAGTTATCATATATTATATTTGAAAATCATAACTATGGCACATGACCTTCTTAGTCTACTGGAGAGTGGAGTTGGTAAGGATACAGCAGTGTGATATAACAGCTGTTTTTATAGACCTTCAACATGTGTGGTGTCTATACGCAGTCAAAGGGTTGCAGCCAGAAAGGCATCCAGAACACAGTAAGACAAGAGGAAACACAGAGAAGTAAGCTGATTTGAAGTCAGTATGATGATTAACATTTGTTGGCCATTACATTAATTTCATATCAGCAAAAATACACCTCTCACTTTAGTCTTCAGTGTATAGGTAAAGACATACATAACTAACCTTTTATGATGGTGATGAATAATGATAATGAATGATTTTTGGTTCATTTTGGCTGTCCAAAAAATTAAAGCTGTGCAACTTTTATGACTAGCCTTCGAGTTATATCAACAATTTGATGAATGAAATATGAAAGAAAACACATTAAGCAAGCCCAGTTTTACCCTTGGCAACAATCACTTGACTGACACAAAATGACAAATCAACTCTGTGGTTTCATTTCCCTTCAGAGGGTGCCATAAGCACAGAATGAGACAGGAAACCACACATAATTTCTCTAAGGTTTCATCATACAATGGTTGAAGACCAAGGTGCTGCCAAGCAGATCTATTCCACTGACACACCACTGTGATGATTCACATGATAGGAAGGATTTGGTTGCAGCTCCACTACACAGCTGTCTTCGCTTCACCAACAACATACAGAGATCCCCTGTTCTTTTTACTGAAGGACACCCCAGCGAGGATGACATTTTAACATACACTTACTCCAGGCCAACCTGCAAATAGATAAACCAACACCGTCAGCTGTTCCCATTAGGGGACAATCCCACTTGTGATGGGCCTATAGCCCTGCTGAGTTCTCACAGGAAATATTTCACCAAAGAATGTTTTCTTGTTATGAAAAAATCTCAACACTCATGGTATTTTTGCAAGCGTTTAGTTTGCTTCATTGCCCTCTGGTCTGCCAGACCATGAAGTACTGCCTGTGAGCTCTGCTCACTTGATGGGTACCTCCTGCTTGAATAACAGCAAAGGCAAAACATCGATCAGCCATGGTCATAACCCTGCCCATAGACAGCTTAGGCCAGGGGCTGCTCAACTCAGGAGTCATTGCCCTGCAGATGTTAGATTTTTCCCTGCTTCAAGTCAGCTGACTCAAATTAATGGTTCATTAACAGGCTTGTGCAGAGTTTTAGGAAAAGCTGTTGAGGAGACCCATTTAATTTGAATCAAATCTGTTGTAGCAGTAAAACATCGAAAGTTGCAGAATAGTGGCCGCTTGAGGATAAATCAGTCTATTGGTCTATCTATCTATGTCTACAGTTCTGTCTCTAAAGTTCCGAAAGTATTAAGATCCTCCTTAAAGTTTTACCATCCTTCATAATTAAAAGAGTTATTTTCCTCTACACTCACTACCCCATAGTGACAACACAAACAGAATTATGGAAATTAGAGAATTATAATGAAAAAAAACCTGAAATATATCAAATGAACACAAGTATTCGGTCCCTTTTTGCTTTGACACAAACTATTTAGCTAAGGGTGCCGTCCATTTCTCTCAATCAACTTTGAGATGATTCTATAACTTGTTCAGCTCTGTTAAGTTCAATTGATTGGACCTGATTTGGAACCTGCCAATATAAGGCCCCTCAGCCATGAGGCCACTTTAACATCCCAAAGAGCTCAGACACAGGATTGTGGTTATGCATCTGATCTTATCTCTTGCGATCTGCTGTGTTCCCAAGAGCATGGTGGTCTTCATAATTAAATGAAGAAATTTGGGACAACCGGGACTCTTCCGAGAACTGGTTGCTTGGCCAAACTGAGCATCACTGCAGCCCTCCACCGATCTGGACTTTATGGCAAAGTGGGCCAATAGAGTTTACAAAATAAACTTAAACCTAGGCTGAGAGAAACTAGATTCTCTGGTTTGATGAAACCAAGATTGAACTTCAATCTAAGGGGTATATGTGGAGGAAACCAGGCACTGCTCATCACCTGACCAATATCACCCCAGTAGTGAAGCATGGTAGTGGCAGCATCAGGTGTTTTTCTGCTACAGGAACTGGGCAACAGGCAGTAAAAGGAAAGATGTGCACGGCAAAGTTCAGAAAGTACAAATATGAAAACCTTGTTCAGAGTTCTCAGAACCTCAGACTAGGATTAGGAACAACAGCGCTGTAACTGTCCTTGAATGGCTCAGCCAGAACCCTGACTTCTGGAGAGACCTGAAAACGTCTTCTCACCAACATTCCCCATCCAACCTGACAGAACTAGGAAAGATCTGCTCAGAAGAGTAACAGAAAATCTCAAAAACGGGAAACTTTATTCATTCCCCAAAATACTCTTCTATTAGCAATGAAGAGTGCTTCTAAGTACAAATGTTCCGAATAATTGTGTCCACGTGATGTCCTTTTTAATGAATTTGCAACTATTCCTGAGTTTGAGCTATATATATATATATATATATATATCAGCCAAAAATCATGTTATGTTGCTTTATTTCACAAAATTGAATATTTTAATTTTGTATCACAATGACTGCTGTTTGCATCAAATCCCTACCTCTGTTCAGTTTTTATCTTTCCGAGAATTCTTATTTTTGTGGTTCTGTGATCAAAATCTCACCAGCAACTAAAAAGACTCCTCATAACAGAACTGCAACACATTATGCAACAGATTTCGAAGGGTTTCTCTAAGTCAAAACATGTTGTTGGATTGAAAGTAACACAAACTGAAATTACAAAGCAACAGATGCCTCATTGATCTTGCACAACAAAACATTCATCTTGCAGATGCATTATGTCACTATTTTTAGTAATAAACAAAGAATCTGTCAGGGGTACTGGCAGTAATAGAATTGTCCTTTGTGGTACAGCTGGGGATAAAGTATATGAGCAGTACAGACAGGCACAACATTTTTTGCACCCAAACTCTCCCTTTTTCTCTCCATCACCATCTCATTTTTTCAAGCCCACGCTTATTATCTGCAACAGCTTGCCAAATAAAGCATTTCACAAGACACCTTCTCTCCTTCTACTTCTGAAAATAGATGACAGAGTGAACAATATAGCACAACAACCCAGACATTAAATTGTTTTACTCTTTCACCGGCAGCCACTGAGTATGTGACAAGTCACCTACGTTTACAATGACTAACCGACCTGCATGTAATGTGCCTGTTAAGCCATTACCTGTGTTTCTTTATTAAAGATCCCACTCACATTCATGAATGGTCCCCCTAATCAAAAGCAGTACCAATTACGACTGCTAATTTAGTTCAAACCCCAAGAGGGGAGTTGGAATCTTAGATTAATTGGAAATGAGAGAAGACAGAAAATCATGAGCAGATAGATATAAAGGTGTGCCATGATGTGACTGTCTTTATTACTGCTGATCATGTGCTTATTCAATAGAAAATTAACCTCTGATGAAACCGACATAAGAACAAATAACAGTAGCTCTAAAATGCATATCATATGTCTAGTGAATGGACTTGGACCAAAGTTTATACACACATTTAAGCTCGCAAAAAGGATTAACCTAATAATGATGCTGATCCCTTGCTGATGATGTGCTTAGTTACAAGGCTCCTGGTGTGGCTATATACTTTGACTAAGATATGTTACTGTATTTTTCAATTTCTTCTTCCTTCTACTGAAATGTGTGTCCACTGTTACTACAGGCTCCATCTTCCCTGCATATAGACCTTCAGAAACTGTATTCAAGATCACCTTCTGGCTGGGTTATTTCAACAGCTGCATCAATCCCATCATCTACCCATGCTCCAACCAGGAGTTTAAAAAAGCTTTCCAGAGTTTACTTGGAGTTCACTGTTTGAGAATGACTCCCAGACCACACCACCATCATCTGAGTGCAAGTCAAAGTCAAACACAAGGTCATGGCCAAGCCCTCACTCTGAGCCTTGACAGCAGGGGGGCTCCCTGCAGACTTAGCCCCTCCTCTTCTATAGCTCTCTCCAGAACTCCTTCCTCCAGGGACAGCAGGGAATGGAAGGTCTTTTCCGGCGGTCCCATCAGCAGTGGATCCAGACAGGCTGAAACAAGCAGAGCTAAGGTGGCCAAACTCTGCAACAAAAGCCTCCACAGGACCTGCTGCTGCATCCTCAGTGCTGGGACTCCCCATCAAGATCCCCCTCCTGTTGGAGACCTTCCCACCATTAAGATCCACCAACTGTCCCTATCAGAGAAAGGAGAGCCTGTATAATCGTACATGTATTTATTACTCTCATTTGGGGGAAACATGAGAATATATTTCATTTTGCTGTGCTGAAAGGGATGTTTTAAGATTCAAAATGTGAATATCTCAGCCGGGATATCATTCCTTTACCTTTTTGTCTTATCTGGACATAGGATTGTTAAACTCATGGCTTCTACTAAAATAACTTTTTAGCTTTGTTAACCTCTATAATGCAGAATACAGCTTTGCAAAAGTTGAAATAAGGCAGTTTTCTATCATATTTGAGAAAAGGCAGCAAAAAGAAGCTGAAGTTGTGGTGGACCAACTGAGTAAAAAGTTTCCAAATGTTTACATATTTTATATTATAGAAGAGCAGTTTAACTGTATCAAAGTATGGAAATTCAGTAGGTTGCATGATCTCACAAACCATTTAAAGAATGTTGCTGCTCCTTTTGTCTCAGAAGTTTAACAAATACTGTTTCTGTTGTGAAAGTAAATTTTGTGTACTACTTTATAAACACCTAATACCACTGGACCATAGCTACTTCAGTGTCACTTACAATAAATTTGTAAGACATATTCCCAAGAAAGGATTCATGAGGATTTTTTGGACTTCTGTTGTTATTTCATTGCTTTGTTCCTTTTATTTTGGTTGCACTCAATATATATTGCCTCTCAAAACATTTACCCACATTCCCACAATTTCATGTAACTGTGAGCAGTGCCAGATGGATGTCTTAATATACTTCTGTGGAATTTTAACTGACCTTGTGGTTGCTGGCCTCAATCCCGACTGACCCCAAGCCTCTTAAAAAAATCCACCAGATTTAGAGATGTCAAGATAAGTCTCATGCAGTCTCAGGCATTCTTCTCAGGCCACACTCCTCATTTTTAATAAGCAACTATATATTTTTGCCTGGGCCATTCTAAAGCTGTCCGAGTGGGTGCTTTTTAGTGAAATCCAAAGGCGAGAAACATAGAGTGTTTAGTGTGAGTTCAAGAGTTCAAAGTGTCTCCTGCTTACGCAGAAACATTAAAGGGCAAGAGGACAGCTGCTGCCAACTGTATCGATTTATTTTCTGCTGGCTACTCCCTCTGTGGAACCGAGATGTGCTCCGTTTCTGAGTGTGGGTGGAAAGATATGCAGCCAGCATCGGTGAGCCAGCCTCCCCCTCTCCAAGTTAAGATCAGTAGTGGAAGTGGAGTCGACAGCTTTCCCCGCAGGGGGAAGGACGAGGCAGAGTGGTCGGAAAGCATGCAAGTGTCCGCGTTGTCATTGTCTGTGAACCTGTAAATCAGACCATCTCTGCGTAGATGCCATTAGGAGAGCAAGAACCGGCTCCAGTTATAAATTAAAGATGGTACAGATCACCTCATTCAACCCCTTCTTTTATTAACTCTCTTAATAGTAAGTGGTGTGATTCTGAATAAATTCTCAGCTGACAAATACCTGTGTGTGATACTTTATAAAGATATTGTATCTTCCAAATGAAATGGCTGTAATGAATACCATAATTAGACCTAAAGCTTTGCCACGTTTTGATGTAGAGGGCATCAGAGCATAAGCAGCCCTCTTGTGTTTTATCAGCCCACCCTGCTTTTATCTTGGAGTATATTCCTATGTATTTATGATGCACAATGACAGTCCTTTTCACAGTGTATTTTTGCAATTAGAGTGAATAACAAAGACCATAATTCTAACTCTTAACAGGTAAGATGTTTAATGTTCAGTCTATCAACATTGAAGATTGTGTACCATGACAGATCAATTATGAGAGGGAGTCCGATCTTATATAAGCAATCTGTGTTTATCGAGATTGAGAGCATAGAAAGTGGTGCTGGTGACTCATGTCTGCACACTCCCAAGAGACTTCAGTCTTATAAAACCTTGCAGATGTTTATTTATCTATTTTTTCTAAAGCTTTCATCAGTGGGTTCAAGATGTTGATATTATAAGATTCCTCTCTCCAGCTTAACCAGTGCCCTCATCGTGTTGAGTACTAATTGGACAAATGTCAAACAGCCAAGAGGCCTCACTCTAACTAATTACAGAACTTTGCTGATGTGTGTGCTCAGTGTGATGTTGCTGTTGACTTGTTCTGTTCACTTAACTGGCAACCTCCCTTTGGGTGAAGTGTACAAGACGCTGGTGTATTAAAATGCTGCTCTTACGCAGAGATTCGGCGCCACAACTCTGTGCCTCCACCTAGTGTTCCATTGCATTCACCATAACCACTGCTGGGATGCAGAGTCACTCATATTTATAACTTTCAATGAGGAAGTCATTTACAAGGTTATTTGTGAGGACACTGGTGGATTAAGTCTTTACATTTTTAATTAATCAATTATAATTAATTGCTTATGAATCCAAGACAACATTTTAATCTTTAATGGAAGATTTTTTTTTCTTTATGTGCTTTAGTGAATAAAACAGTACTGCAATATCCCATCATTTGGGTATTTTACAGTCACAGTCCAGGAAATGACCAAACAACTCAAACAATACATCCAGTTTACATCTGCTCCATCACCATCAATGAAAAAGCTTTTGTTTGCTCCAATGAAAGCAGTTTTCCTGAAAAAAGTCTGGACATTACTCACACGTTACTCATATCTGTGTAGAATAGTTTTTACATTACTGAACTGTAATTGGCAGACACATCAAATTCATCCATCAGGACCTAGCTCAGTTTTATTGTCAGTAACTGAACTGTAATGTTAATACCAAATTATCTTTGTAAGACCAACATTTTAGTCTTCGGCATTGTACGCACCATAATAGTGGAACTGAATTTATACTTCATTTTTCCAAAAATGTTTCTGGGATCATCTTGATATTCAAACAGGAGTCTCGGCAGATGAACTTCAATATATCCTCAACATACCACTACCATTATATAATGCTAAACAATTGTCAAGAACAATAAAAAGAGAGTGATATATTAATGTTAACATAAAAAGCTTTAGAAAACAGTGGCAGTAATGTTATAATTCAAATCCATCTTCACCTTTTTTATTCTGTTTTCTCTCATTTTTGGTTACTTTTTTGTGAAATGAATTACACTCTTAGTGTGGGGAAATGGACAGTCTGTAACCATAAGAGTAAAAAACATACAAAGAGAAAAACTAACTGAAGCAAAACAGGTAAGGATTTCTATATGTTGTCAGAATGAGTCCATATTTAAAAAAAAATATTTAGGCATTTTGACAATATAGATTTTTTAAAATATGATAAATCTTATAAAAAATTTTCACACAAAAGAGCTAAAATGGAAAATGTGCACCTTAAGAGTTACAGTGGGTCATATAAACATGCAATCAAAGAACATTTGATTTCAGGGGAAAAGTAATTTGACCATAGAAGATTGGGTTTCCAATAATAAACATTTATCGAGGTTTAAATCTATCCGTTTTCTAGTTAGGTAGAATTCAGTGAGTGCCATGGAAAATCTTTAATAATTCATCACACTTAAAAACCAACATAAATCATCATAGTAAGGAATCAGGTCTCTACATGCTGCCAGAACGGCCTCCTTGTGCCCTGAACTTGATTCTGCAAGTTTGTAAAACTGCTGGAAGAAAACATAGTTCTTCCAAATCATATTTCCTCGTTTGTTTTATTGATAGTGGTGGGGAAGACTTGCTATAACTTAATGTAGGTAAAGAGAAAAAACAAACACCAATATTCATTATTTTCAAGAAAGAACAGTTTCAATATAGGACAAAGAAGCTTTGTGTTTATCTGCATGGATCCCTCATGTAAACAAGTAGATCCACGTTCTGCCCTTCACTTTCTGTTAATTTATCTTAAAATCAGTAGGAAACTAGAGGCTAGTGTTTCGCTAAAATCCCACAGTTGATTTAAATAAAATCAGCACCATAAGTTTAATTTTTATTATTTTAATCCACTGAAGTCAACACAGAAGGTCAAATGCTGACAGAACTGATGATTTCCCCCCCAAAATTCCGGTATCCTACAAAACATACATGAGCAATAGTATCACGCAAGGTTGAAAAGGGCAAACAACAGTGCTCAACATTACAACTCTATAACCGTTTCCAAGGATGTTCCCCAAAAGTTAAAATCACTTCACATTATAACCTTTGCATAAAAAACCTACACATGACGAGGCAATGAGGAAAAAATGAGCCGGTGTTTTACGCGTGGTTGCACTGACAACCTGCGATGGTTTAGTGAATACAGTAACTACCTTAAGTGAATCTGGTGTTCATGAAATTGGGCAAATAGAGTGGTATGGGTACGATATACAGTATCTGGTACTTCATTCACAATACTAACACCAAGAACAGTGGACACATCATCAGCACACACTGTGAGGGACTTCATATACATACAGGAACTTTTTTCATCAGGTCTCCAAAATCACCCTTTCACTTCTTTAAAGAGCCTTCATAGATACAGTGTGCTATCAATATCTTACACAACAGGCAGGCAAGTAGGTCAACATATATCCTAAAACATATCCAATACAAATTCAAAATTGCAAGCTCACATACACGTTTACCATTTGGATTGTTACAGGTGCAAAACAATTTCTGTGAAAACTGGGTAAATGGTGACTCTACCCTGGCTGCTATTTACTACAAAGCTTACATGACTGCTGTTTGGATGCAGACATCATCTACTCATATGCAGCAAAGGTCAGATAGCACCAGGTGCAGAGAGGTTGTCGGCAAAACACTCCTATCGAACATCGTCGTAGCGTCCATCTGTTATCTGAATGACATACGCTGGTCTGATTATTGGAGGCATGTTACCCTGACAACCTTTCAAACAACACGATGATGAAACGAGGAAAAAGGTTCATGTTTCTCCAACAAAATATCACGAGGCAGCCAACCCACCCCCACCCCCCCACCCCCCAAGTTTCAGGGAATTGTTGAATGAGTGGTTTAACCCTGAAATACCCTTTCTTTCCCTTTCAGTGCAGTTAGCGCTTTTCAGAAATGACTTCATGAAACAAAATAAGCAAAAAGAAGAAAGTGCAACTATAGCATGAAAGGAAGTCATGGGTGAATTGTTCAGCTTGTACAAAAGACAAAAAACAAATACTGCAAACTTCAAATAAAAATTCAAATCTTTTCTGAGATTTGATAACATTATTCTGAGGTCTAATCTTTCATGAGGACATTGACAATTTTGTATCAACTATATAATAACATTTTCACTAAAACATCCCTGTTAAAGTTCACCAGCAATAGATTTACTTTCAGCTAACAGTGTTTTGGTGATACATGACCACCAAAACATTCGAATATCTGGGAAAGGTATAGCCCAAAGAGAAAAATTGTAAACAACTGCCTTTCCTGATGAGTTCTCTTCCAATCTTTTATGATCCAACAGGGACAGCTAAGAGTTAAAACATGTACAATAAACATTTTTTTTTAAATGTAAACAAATGATTTAATCAATAATGAAACTGGACCAAAAAACAGCAAAAAAAAAATACAAATTTTAAAAAAGCTGCTCCAATTCACTTGATCCTTCCTCAACACTGGAATATGGCAGGAAAGATGAAACAATGTGGAATAGTGCTTTTCTTATTTCATGAGGTGAGATGGTGGTAGTGTGTGTGAATAAAAATGAACAGAAGGGGGGTGCAAGGGGAGTCAGAGGTGATGAGAGATGTGATGTGACATTGGTATTTGTGGCCTCTGGTCTCATACCGCCCTGCACCCATGGCTAAGTTGAGGAATTAACTTAGCCAAGGCTGGTAATGTTGGCTTTTCCACCAGGGGGTGCGACAATGCGTTGAGTATTGCGACGAGGAATGTTGTCATCAATTTGAGCGCCTTTAAAATAAAAACACAGCGAAACAGAACTTAGTTGCCTGGCTGTGAAACAGACCAGCTACAAGGAATTCAATTTTATGCTTTTACTCACCAGACAGACTGAAGCCAGACTGGTGGAGGTTGCGCACTGGCTGGTGGGTAGTCTGCTGCTGTTGTTGCTGCTGCTGCTGCTGCTGCTGCTTGGCAGGGGATGTCTTCACTGAGGAAACTGTTGATATCACCTTGGGAGTCGTAGTCACCTCACACACAGGCCCGTCGTACTGGCCCCTGGGAACTCCTCGCAGCTCTGTGAGCTACAAAGACAGACAAATTTATCGGACTACATGAAGAAGAACCAAATTTCTCTACAAGAGGGAGACAGCCTGCTCAAACAAAAGTGAAGACTCACCCTGCTGCGAGCTTTTATCCTCTTGTACACGTGGTCCGGGAAAGGTTTACGGCTGATGTAGCGCCCACACCCCTCTGTGGTGTGAAGGCTGCCATCTTCCAACACAATCTTGCCCTGGCTGATCACCACCAGAGGACCTCCACGCACTTCTGTCCCCTCAAAGATGTTGTACTCAACAGCCTGGAGGAAGTACCGGTTTGATCAACTACGATTATTCTTCCTCAATTCACAACAAAGCAGGTTTTTCATGCACTGGAAATACCAACCGATCACAAACAATCCAAACAGTGTGGTCTTAGTATACATTAAAACATTGGGATGTAAGAGTAAAAAAAACAGGCTAAGTAACTACTAACCAGGTTGTGGCTCTTTGCTGAGATGATCTTCGTCATGTCGGGGTCCCACAACACAAGATCAGCATCAGACCCCACAGCGATGCGGCCTTTGCGGGGATACAGGTTGAAGATCTTGGCTGCGCTTGTGCTGGTCACTGCCACAAACTGATTTTCGTCCATCTTACCGGCCACCTTTTGGAAAAACAGAAAACAAAAATCCAATACAGCCAGCTGAAAATACACGAAGATTTACGATAGCATTCCGCACTGGTACGAGTCAAAAGTTTGGACACGCTTATCCATTGGATTTAATGAATAAGTGTGTCCAAACCTTTCACTGGTTTATAATCATTTTCTCTTTGGCATGTGCTGAAAGTGGGTTGCATAAAGCTTACCACACATTTGTCCCAGATTAGGGACATCCTCTCCTCAGTGCCGTTGGTGCCCTCTGGAATCATGGTGAAGTTATCTTTGCCTACAGCACGCTGAGAAGTCAGGAAAGTGCAGTGAGCACTACCAGTCACCTGCAAGTCCCCACTAATTGGAAAAAACAACAACAAAAAACAATAAAACTACATGTTTCATACTGTAATTGCAATATGTGCCTTTTTTTGTTATTAGTTTTATATACGAAAACTTCTACATTTATTTCCTACGTTTCATAACTATGGATTAGATGCTTGTGAAGGGCATTTTATAATCCATGCCAAAGTGATAACAATTATTTAGTTGGACAAAAATAAAATACAGCAGGAACACTTGTCATGTCACTGAGTTCCAGCTATCTTTAGGTCCCGGCCTCAGAGCACCTACCATGACAGCAGAGAGTTGAGGTAATCAGGGGTGGTGGGATCAGGACTGAGCGGGGGAGAGGTGACAAAAGATGCTGCTTTGGCCCAGTTCTTACTCCAGTAATGAGTACCATCTGTGCCCAAGCTGGCAGAAATGGGCTCTCCATAAACCACAGCACCTATAGGAGCAGACAGGTTGTTGTCAGCACAAAGTAGAAATATCCACATTATTGGCAGGGCTAAATTTTCCCTTCTTACCCCTTTTCCTAGCGAGAGCAATGACATCAGCAGCAGTTTTGCTCATCACTTTGGTGATGTAAAGGGGGCAGTTGGTCTGATTGGCTATAGTGACCGAGCGATTGACAGCCTCGGCCTCTACCTGCAGACAATGACAGGAAAACAGTGAGGTCAGATGAATACAGGCCTTAATTTTTAATTTTATTTTGCATAGAATATTCTGGATGTAAGGTGTCACCTCTTATGATACAGTAGGACTCTTACCTCTTCTGGACGGCTGAGCACATGACCTTCGGGGCCAGTGATCCCAAGCTCTAATATACGTCTCTGCTCCTAAATATCCACACAAGGACATTATGATCCACAACACGCTTAAAAATTGCTTATAGCTGAAATTCGACTCAGTGGTTTTCTTACCTCGGCAACGATATCTCCATTCTCAGCGTGCACCTGTGCAATGGCTCCGAGATCTCTGATAACACTGAAAACCTCATAGATCTACGAAAATGTGATAAACATCAGCCAGACAGCAGTACAGTCGTCTGCACCAAAGACGCCTAACAGCCTAGAAAAGAATCTGCTGTGACAGATAACTGCAGAGATTCCACTAATACTGAGCACATGCCAAGCATACCTGAGAGTCAGAAAGTTGGAAAACATCCTTGTAAGCCAAATACACCAGGAAAGAGTTGACACCTGAAGATAGAAATCATAAGAGGAAACGGGCAAAGGTGGAATAAAAAGAGCAAAAGAAGGGATATGCAAAGCCAAGGAGAAAAATAGAAATGAAAAGAATAAAGCAGAAACGCTCAGTAATGGGTTTTTTTCCTGCCTTCAGTCACTTAAAGAGGCTAGATTTTCCCTCTAGCAGGGTCAAAGAAACACCACAGAGTTGAGGCATAAGATGAAAACATTCCCGACATACCATGATCCTTCACTAGGGTCTCCATCTCTTCTTGAGTGCCTCTGTTCCACTCAGTGATGTCCACATGCAGGGAATAGTCACAACAGGACTTGCTATCAGCCCACTCTCTCCACTGTTTGAAAGCAGCCACAAGGCTGACACCAGGCTCCGGCAACACATGGTCAACTACAAAATACAAACAAGCAAGTTGAGTTTTTCCTTTTTGTACTGAGGCAGACCGTTAAATTAAATTACACGCTTGACAAAATGCACATCTGCAGTGATATAATCACGGCAACAAGATCACTGTGTGTTAAACTGGCTGAAACGCAAGCGGCGCATACTGATCATGGTTGTGCCCCCGGCCAGAGCCGCTCGGGTGCCCTGGTAGAAGTCATCTGCTGCCACCATGCCTCGGTCAGGCATCTGGAATCGGGTGTGCACATCAATACCCCCAGGCATCACCATTCTTCCATGAGCCTCTATGATCTTAACTCCACCTGGAACAATGAGGTTGTCTCCTATTTGCCTGAAGGAAGCAAAATAAATTATGTAGAAATGACTGAAGGAAACCTGAAACCAATACTCAATGCTACTAGAATCACAGTGAAAGGAGCACACCTGAGCTCCTATCAAAAATAAGAGGAGCACCATTAATCTTCAAGTAAAACTTACTTAATGACTCCATCCTCCATGTAGATGTCGGCCAAGAATGACTGATCATCATTGACTATTTTTGCTCCTTTGATGAGGAGACGGTCACTCTGCAAGGAGAAGACATGACTTTAAAAATCACCCAGTTTAGCGCATGAGATAAGCAGAGCAGGAAAGCATTTTTATTCATTGTAAGTAGCCAGTAACCCATAGTCAGTTTTATAATTCACCATTAAATTTGATCAATTAAGAAAAACACAAAACTTAGTTGAATGGAAAAGAACCTTTTCTCAACTTTAGTATCCCATTTAGCTCTGTATATCTTCTACTTGGATAACTCTCCACAAGTTAGTCCCACAAAAAAATTATTTAAAGAGGAAGCAATCTGAGGTCAAAACCCTGAAGTAAGAGTGCAGATTTCTTGAGTGGCACAATTAGCTCCACGTGAATGAGATGAGAGGAGAGTGTACCAGGCTGGCCTACTTTTCCTACAGGTTTTCTGGGAGCTCTGAGGACAGAATTAAGAGCTAATAAAAACATACGTGGTATAATGTGAGGACATACTCGTTTTTTAAATTCCCAGAGTGAGCCGTCTAGGATGACAGGAATGCATTAGAGTACACAGGTCATGGATATTGACATGACATAGGCCATTGTTCTGCCATATGTGGGTCACATAACCTGAGCCTTTTTTTGTGACTGAGGTCAGAGATGAGCACACATTAGTTCAAATGAGCACGTGTGTGAGGTGATGTTCACTTCAGTACAAAACCGCGCAATAGTGATGACTAACTCTTTAAAGTGATGTTATCAGGATGTAAAAGACACACAGTCTATATGCAGCTCCCCACTGTAAAAAATGGGTGCCTGTGATTAATCCTGCGATGCACAGTCATTAAACTGAGCAGATTACTACAAGCTTAATATATTCGGTGAAGTGCCAAATGTTAACAGCATAGTCCATACTACAGATGTAAGCTGGCATATTGCATACACAAAACAGTGTTTGATCTTTTTTTTTTTTAAATCAGGGTAGCTAATGTAATTCAGTGGGATACAAAAGTCCCGTAACAAATCTAAATGAAAATGATAATAGTGTGAAAAAGAGAATTTAACTTCCTGATCCTTTTCGAGAGTGCAGTTAGTGATGCTTTTAACTTGTATTGTATTACACAGAAAGGTTGGCTTTAAAATAAACAGGATACAGAAAATAACAGAAACATCAGTCAATTAAATAGAACTTTTCCATCATTACAAGTGCATCTGTATCATGTAAATTATAGTTTTGTGTTTTTTTAGCTAACAAATGAATCTGACAAGAAAGAGAGTCAAAGAAAAGTCTGCACGCTAGAGTTGTTGTTGGATCACATATGAGTAAAAAGATGAAGGACCACCCTCCATATGAAGCTATCAAACAAAGAATGCAATCTTCACCACCATTCCTACTCTGGAAACAATGTGACGTGAGCATGTTTCAGCCTAATATTGGTGTTTGCTTCAATGCTTTACAGAATATAACTATCTACTTTATTTGGGACAAATAACAGGCTTTGACTGACTGAAGGCCTTGGGCACTGCTGCAGAATTTCTGCTGTCTGCATGTTGTGTCTGGGATTTGAGAGCTGCATGTTCACAACCTTGCTTTGACTTGCAGATGACCTGAGAACCACCAAAATTGTATGTACAAAACTTAAAGCAGTTTTGGTCCGTATCCCTCAGCTCTCTGGCTTTGACAGCTGCAAGATCATAGGGTTTGGGTGGATGCTCTCTGCTGACCTACTTTACAAAAAAGCTTTTATTGCTGTTAATGAGCGCAATCCTACTATAGTCACTTGCACTGTGAACAGTGAATTAAAATTGACATTATCGAATTAAATTCACACCATTTAACAGGGTTAATCGGGGTTAAATTCCATCACTCGGAAGAAGAAAAAAATACAAATAGGGACCACTGAGGGGGCAGGTAAAGCTTCACGAGGACATAAAGTTTAGGATGACACATAAAACGATCAAAGTGAAGAGACCTGTGTTTAAACCTGTTAACTACACCTTACACCAAGGATGCTGATGAGGGAACTGATGAGGGGAGATAACGGTAGCTTAGAGGAGCAAAGAGCTGTGCTTTGTGTGCATTTCAGAGAAATAACATCAAACGTTCACATTAAAAACAGTAAAATAATAAAATAATAACTTGAAACAAACAAAGGGATTGGTAATCATTGTTCATTTCTTATTCTGCATGTGTGAAGATGAAGCAGAGCTGCGGCTGCTGACAGCGTCAGTGTGAGTGAATACAACCCGTAGCTAAGTGCTAGCTTTTGATATAATCCTGGGGCGAACCGCTCATTCAAAATCACCACCGCTGAATGACTGATAATTATATAATGCCACAATACTCACTGTAATTCTTGGGATGTTCTTCTTTCCTTGGTAACCGGACATTTTGTAGTTCCCTCTAAAACAGCTGCCACCTGCCTTTCGGCTAACGCTAGCTAGCTAGACGGAAAACCTCAGCTGCCAATGAAAGGATGAATGGATGCTCTCTGTTTGATGGTCAGTCGACGCCCTGGCTGTACACTGCCTGTGTCTGGAAATGTCTGTCAACGGCAAGCTCTGCACAGTGGAGCCTAACAAATTATGTAAAATTAGAAGTTGTGTATTTGCCTAACAGTTATCCTTGAATTTACTGCTGGAACAGGTCCCTGAAGACCAGACAACCACCAAAGAAGACAAGGGCCACAAAGAGGTATGGCGCATGCGCACTGCCCCGCCCTGGCCTTGCTCAGCTACAGATCCAAGTTTCTTTTTTGTGTGTTGAAACCGGGTTAAAACTCAATTTCATTTAAATACGATGAGCACAAATTGTTTAACTCACTGTGCCTGGTCAACATGGGGAAAACACCTCAATAGGAAAATTGTAAACCAATTTCAAAGATGTATATAAAGAAATCACTCCCCAAAATTTTAATTTCAATTTAATTTCAATTATATATTTTATTGCATGTTTTTATTGCATAGTGCTTTGTTTGTTTTTATGCTGCTGCTGAGTTG
>JAOXYM010000012.1:20811609-20823854 GCA_028567055.1 Leptatherina wallacei | reverse complement strand
AGTTTTGACAGAACCGTAACACAACTTCTCACGCGTTAGCCGTGAGCTAACTTAGCGCAAAGCATGTAAACGAGAGCAAGGCCGCCTATAACTGCATACAAACTGCGAGTTACAAATGGCCCGAGCAAACTCTCGTGCACAAAAGGTTCAAATGTTTGTTTTGTAAAACGCTCACTTTCACAGTCAGGGATACACACGGACAACAGTAGTATCTTAGCTTGCTAGCTAGCTTGATCGGGTTAACCATAAAAGACTGAGACAAACCTGCCATCTGTGCAAAACGGGATAAAAAGGGGGGGGAGGTTGCGTTACATACATTCTGAAAGTAGTTATTCTTTAGTTTTACCTGCCATGGTGAGGGAATCAGATGGGGGTCTCTGTAGCGGATTCAGGCCCTGGACTGAAAGCAGTGCTGACCCGGGTTGGCTGGGAGGTTCTGACCGAGAAGCGTTGGAGAATTGAAGAAACTGGGTATGCGTTTAGTAACTCTGAAAGTCCTCAATTCGGTTGTTAAAGAAAGCATGGATTAGTTTCCAACCAAAGAAAACAACCTACAACCTTCAGCACTGGTTTGCAGACTTTGCACTCTACTTTGAGATTTCCCTCGCTTCAGCCTCTTCCAACATTACACTTTCAAAATGGCGCAGCGCGGGCGGCGTGCAGTAGGAATCAAAGAGCAGAGACGCTCCGTGCAATTTTAACATGAACTGTCAGCCAATAAGGCAATTTATCTAACCACAGACAATTTAAGATGAAGTAGTTAATTGCGCTTTTAATTTTCAGGGAAAAAATGAAAACTTTCTTTATAGAACCTTCTAAGAACATACATCCCGCCCATGTGAATTATTTTAGTGATGTAAATCGAACTAACCCACGCTTCAGAGCGTGGAAGCTCAGACCTAATGGTTCAGTCAATTTAAAAAATAAAGCCAGAAAACACTGAACTTTAATCTGAGATTTAGATTTGTTTTACATATGATATTGAGGTTAATCAACGCTTATTATTATTATTATTATTATTATTATTATTATTTTAAAATTATTGTTATTATTGACAAACTGAATTTAAATTAAATGCATGATTGGCCATTTTTTACGTTCATGCATTTGAAAAAAATATTTTTTTGATTAATTAAAAATGACGTCCTGAAAATACTCCTCAGAGTGATAACTTTTCATTGTAAAGGAAATAAAAAAGAAATGAAAACTCAGTAAGTCCTAGTTCATCATGAGAAATAAAAACAATCACAATTTAAATACTGGCAATCTGAAATTAGAAACTAATAAAAGAAAAAGAGACTTTAACACACATCAGTACATAAACAACATTTAATTGGCCAAATCAAAGTACGTAAAACTTTATACATATTCTGGCAAAATAATGTACTAAGTTTACTGTAGTTTCTTTCAAGTTTTGGTTACCATATTTAAAGGCGAAACATAATCACGTGATCCTTGACAAGAATAAAATGAAGCTATTTCATGTAGAATCTCAGTTGATTACAGTTAGACTACTTACTTCTGGAAATTGATCATGTTATCAAAGAAGTAAACCTGTTACGATTTTAGAAGCCCTAATGAGACAGAATTGCTATTTACTGTCCATTAATGCCACGGTGGTTGCTAGTACACCTGAAGTGAATATCAAAATGAATTTCAGCTAAGAAGAATAAGTGTGTTGCAGTGGGAGGAAACTCCAAGTGGCACCTCACACTGCCAGTGACCAACCACCAAACATTAGTTGTTGTTTGTTAAAATTTTGTCTTATTTTTAGATGTCCCCTGAAAAAAGCTTTGCTTATTGCATAAATTCAATCTGTGATTTACTGTCAAATAGCCACCATACAAGCCCAGACATGATAATGTGATTATCCAATGCCCCAGCCCAAAAGTTAATAGATGGCCAATACCGGCTTTCTTTTCTTATTGTTTATACTTAAAAGGAAAATCACGGGTGTTAAGAATAATATTATCATGTTCCTGTAAATCAATAAAATATGTGGCACAACAAGTTGTCTGCACAGTAGACATTTTGATTACTCAGAAAATTTTCAGCTAAAACTAATTTCATCAAGGATGGCTCATTAGACCTTGAATTCAGATCACTTATAGAGATTCTGATGTAAATTACACTTGTTCTACTATACCTCTTATGACAAAACCTAAATGTTTACTCTGGGGAAAAAAATTATCCATTCTGGTTCCAATAACACTTTTATAAGAATTTCTTTGATTTACAAAATAAAAAAGGCAAGTTAAAGCTTTTTCTCTCTCACTTCCTCTATTTCCTATCGTTTAATGTTATGAGTGATGTAACAGAGATTCCAAGCCATGTGAAGCAGTAGCACTGCAGCATATTGTAACTCTAAAGCCATACTGACACAGGAACTTTAATTAATGACCAATTTATAGTATAACACTTTATAATCTACACATTCTTTTAAGTGTCATAGTGGAAAAAAATCTTTAAGGACCTCATAATCAGTCAAAAATGGCCACATTTATATTTACAATGTGCATTGGTGATATGCAAATGACAGAAAATCAAATGTTTGCTTCAAAAAATGTTTTCAATACAGTAACAAGTGAGATTTAGGCCATTTTAATAAACCTAGGACCCTATGGCAGATGACTGCTATGCACAGCATGTGATTTAAGTTTCACAGACACACAAGATCCTTTCAGCTTGAGAAACAGTTTTCCATCAACTTTCCAGTCCTTATTTAGACATCTAAAGTTTTTATTTATTAATAACATCCAGTCTTTCATTGTGTGTTGCACAACCACATAAACATTAAATTAGCTTCTTAGTGGTCATGTTGCCATATACAGATTCTAATTTGCATATTTAATCACACTTTCAACAAATACATGAGCTGCTAGCTGGCTTGTTTAAAATGAGTTTGAAAAATTCCCTTAAATGTCTTCTTTATAGTCATTAAAAAAAGAAAAAAACACACAAAAGCATTCAGCTCTAACTATGACGAGAGCTTGTAGCCTCTACTGATGTTTTAAATGAACTGCATAGACTTTAAATCCCAAGGAGTTCTGTTTGATCAGCTTGAGTTTTAAGTCCAAGTTCTGTCTCATTCTTCAAATGTCTTTTTCATTTCACTTTCCCACCATAAAATAAGTGGTCCACCTGGCAAGGAGCAAAGCACCAAACAACACTGTGTAGCTGAAGAGAACAAATTTCAGGATTTCCTTGAATGTCCGGAGAAAGCGGATAAACAAAGGCTCCATGTCTAGAGCCACTTGCTGCGTCTTCTGCCTTCGATCGAGCTGAATCAGGTGTCCCATGTTCTCGCCTCGGCCCATGTAAAACGGCACACCTGTGAGATTTCACTACAAAAGATCAGAAAAATTACTTTCAAGTTCAAGAGCGAAGGACAATCTGAGGGTTCATAAAGAAAACAAAAGCTAACACTAAGAAAAATGCAAGTAATTAAATAAGAAATACAAAGATTAAGACAAAACAGCTAACTGGAATACATTTTCCGCTCCTATTTATTCAGCATATACGAAAAGGCTAGAGGATCATGCAACATTGTTTGTTTGCATTAGAGTTGGAAAATAATTTATCCTTATCCCTAGAAAGCTGAAGGAAATGTACTGTCAGAAGACTGCTGTTAATAATTTATCTGTAAATGGCCCTAAGTGTGTTCTGTATTGATTTGCCTTGTTTGTTTCAGGCAAGAAGCAATATGTTGAACAGTTTTACTTTTATGCTTTGTGATATGTTGAATAAGACATGCCAATAGTGTCAAACTGGCCTTACAATAAAACTGAACAAAAACTTCCATGTTTTATTTAAAGTCATTTGTTTTGCAACCAGTCACAGCCAAGCTCATATTTTAATGTTGCAAAACTAATATCAGTGCATTATTGTTTCAAAATGACAGTTGTAATGATCTATAATAGTCTGCAGGGTTATAGTTTTAAGAGAATCCAAACACTTTTATACATTCATAACATCTGAACAAGTTCCAGATGCGTTTTTCATAGCAAAAACAATGTGTGACGACTCATACCTTGATGTTGTTGGAGCAGGACAGAAGCTGATCAGAAGGTGGACTCCTGTGCTTCCAGCCGTGAAGTCCAAGTTGGTCTGTGCAGTTCTGGGCGTTTCAAGTCCTTATTACAGAGGAGGAGCCAAAAGCAAAAACTGATCCCAAGGACTTAAATCCCCTGGGATTGATCTAATGGCAATTTAAGTCTCCAGCACACCTGCTCCTCAAAGAAACCTAAGTGCAAGATCTTTTTCATAAAAAAAAAAAAACTAAAATGGAATTTAGCAAAAACACCGTAAAACATTTCCAGCAAGTCAACATGGGAGAAATTAACATTGACCCAAGTAAGGTTTACTAAAAATATCTGTCAGCAGGTCTCCCCGTATATACACTGTTAGGGATGAAGAAAGTATTGACTGCTACAGAGATCAAACACCCTCCTGCTGCACAGTTATCCTCTACCGGAACATGGAGCAAATGGCTTCCTAATTAAATCAGTGTCCTGCGCTGTCAAATCATAGGCTGCTGTGGGCTGAGCTCTCCAGACAACACAGGGCCATTATCGGCTGATCGGGAGGCCTGTTACTGTGCTAATTGCTTCTTCAGAGAGCTGGACCGCTGCTGACATACATTGCCCAAAAAGGAAAAAAAGACAAAAAAAACAAAACAAGAATTTTAGCTTATGTTTTTATTTACTCATTTTAATACCAGCAGATCTCATATGTAGCAAAAGAAAAATATGAGCTTTGAAATGCAAATCAAAATGCATCTTTAATCATGTCGTGCATAAAATCCTTACAACAGGCCAAAGGTTTTCATCATACGTACATATATACAATAACCCCATAGTGAAACCATAGTATGCATGTAACAAGAAGACAAAAAGATGTAAAAAAACAAAACTGTAGCATTAATCCAAATTGTTATATTGTAATCAAAGGTGCCCGGTGGAGATCATGAGTAATACTTTGGAGGATTAGTATTACAAGTGGATCTTGAATGTGCGTAAATCCAAAGAGATTAACACAACCGGTCTTGGTCAAAAGGACTGCCTTTAATGTATATTTGAAATAAAACTCCACGTTGCTCCATTAAAGAGCCAATTGATGCTTAACTAGCACAGACATCAATGAAACAGTTACAGTAGACTGTTGTGAATTTAAAAAAAAAAAACATACCAAAAACACAACAGCAGGAGAGGTTTTTGATGAGGCCATCTGTACACAGAAATGACTCAGGGCATCTGTGATTCAGGCCGGTCCATGAGGGATTTGATCCAAGTTGTGCCATTGATGAGTTTCGTAGTGGCTATAATATACTCCATCCCACTGTCTTCCATTTGAGACAGGAAACGGAGTGCAGCTATTTCTGCATACGTCACTCCACCAAGGAAGAACACCAGCGTTGTCCGATTTTCCCCCTGTTGCCCTTTAAGATATCACAAGTAAACATGTTCAAATTGTTGAAGTGGAAAGGAAAAATTGTGTCATAGACTTTTAAGTCCCTGCTGATTGATGACCAGGTTAACAAAATACATCTGACTGTAAAAAGATTCCCAGAGTCTGTTAAAATTCTAATTTAGCTGCACCTTGTCCCTTGATGAAAGTCTTCTATTATCACTCTCACAACCCATTACAAAGCAGACATGTAGCAACAAGTCAAAACTTGCAGTTTTAATTAGCATTTTCAAATTAAGTGTTTAATTAAACGTATTCCTCACAACTGCCAAAATAAATTGATGGTGGGAAAACACTGGTTGTCACCCCCAAATCATGCAGAGTATGTTTCATTTTAACATAGGCACACAGAAAAAAACAAACAAACACTGACAGAGGTTCTGTGGCATTGTCTGCTGTTGGCCATCAATCTGCTGCTATTCAGCATTTGACTTCACTGAAACAAAGCCTCCGTCTTATCTACACATGGCAGGCAGGCCAGTGTTTTTATTCTGCAGCGAGCAGCAAGATAAACAGCAGTTCTAGGACTCAAACTACAAAGCAGGATTAGTGTCTCAGAGTGGTAGCTTCAGGTTGAACTCTGGGTTGTCGGTGTCATGAAGGTAGTTTGCTGCTTACGGGATGGGATCGCCACATTAACTTTTGCAGGAAATCGAACATAACCTGCTCCTGATCAGCAGTAGTTCATTCATGTGTAAGCACAGCCTCCCAATCAATCAATTCTCTTGAAAAATAAGGGGGGAAAAGAGATGTTGCTTTCACAGTGAGAGGACTCTTTTTTTCAATCATCTCTGTCTAGAGTCAGACTGTAAAAATCCTTGATTGAAACAACTCTGCTCCTTTCAGTTTATATATCTATAGCCTTCAAACAGTTTACGATTAAAAGGTTGTTCTTGTGGTCAGAAAATACACTACTCAAAAAAATAAAAAGGGAACACAATCATTAGCATGTAACTAAGCTACACTTCTGGGATATCTCTCTCCAGTTAGGAAGTAACACTGATTGTGAATCAATTTCACCTGCTGTTGTACAGATGGAACAGACAACAGGTGGCAATTAGCAAGAGAAACCCTAGAAAAGGTCCTGCAGGTGGAGGCCACAGACCATTTCCCTGTCTTCATCCTTGCTGCCTGATTTTTGGTCACGTTTGCATTTTATCAGTGCCCTCACCACTAGAGGGAACATGAGGCGGTGTCTGCAACACAGAGATGTTGCTCAGGTAGTGCAGCTCATGCAGGATGGTACATCAATGAGCACTGTGGCAAGAATGTTTGCTGTGTCTCCCAGCACAGTGTGGAGAGCTTGGAGGAGATACCAGGAGACAGGCCAGTAAGCCAGGAGATGTTGAGGGGACCGTAGGAGAACAACAACCCAGCAGAAGGATCGCTATCTGCTCCTTTGTGTAAGGAGGTACAGGAGGAGCACTGCCAGAACCCTAAGAAATTACCTCCAGCAGGCCACTAATGTGCACGTTTCTGCTTAAAAAGTGTCAGAAACAGACTCCTTGAGGGTGGTATAAGGGCCCAATACCCACAAGTGGGGCCTGTACTAAAAGCCCAACACTGTGCAGCCTGATTGGCATTTGCCAGAGAACACCAGATTGGCTTTGGCGCCCTGTGCTCTTCACAGATGAGAACAGGTTCACATTGAGCACATGTGACAGACTTGAGAGCATCTGAAGACGCAGTGGAGAATGTTTTGCTACCTGCAACTTCCTCCAGCATGACTGGTTTGGCAGTGGGTCAGTGATGGTCTGGGGAGGCATATCTTTGGAGGGCGTTACAGACCTCCATGTGCTAGCCAGAGCTCCCTGACTGCCATTAGGTTCAGGGATGAGATCTTCAGACCCATTGTCAGACTATATGCTCCTGCACTGGGATCTAGGTTCCTTCTGATGCAGGACAATGCTCGACCTCATGTTGCTGGAGTGTGTCAGCAGTTCCTACATAATGAAGGCATTGATGCTATGGACTGTTTTGCCTGATCACCAGATCTGAATCCAATCCAGCACCTCTGCGACATCATGTCTGGTTCCATTCACTGTCCACGTTGCACCACAGACTGTCCAGGGGTTGACTGATGCCCTGATCCAAGTCTGAGAGGATATCCCTCAGGAGAACATCTGTTGTCTCATCAGGAGCATGTCCAGAAGTTGTAGGGAGTGCATACAGTCACGTAAAGGCCACGCACACTACTGAGCCTCATTTTGAATTACCTTGAGGAATTTCCAGTTGGGTCAACCAGTGATCTGATATTTCCAGTTTCATTTGGAGTATGATTCTGAATCCAGACCTCCATGGTTTAATGATTTTGATTTCCATTTATCATTGTTATTTTATTATCAACACATCCCACTATGTAATAAAGATTTTATAACTCATTTTATTAAATCAAGATCTAAGGTGTGTTGTAAACAACACATAAGTGTTCCCTTTATTGTTTTGAACAGTGTACATGAATGCATACTTAAAGTTGGAACTGACCAGCATCAGGACAGTTTTTTGTAATATAAATTCAGATTGTTTGGGTTTGATTACCAAAAGATACAATAGATATGTTTAACAGGCCCCTCATTTTCATTGATGCTTACGTTTCTTATGAAGACCAGATGGAAGCTGTTGTCTCTCTTCAAAATGTGGGCCTGGAAGCATCTTCAGCACCTCTTCAATACTACGCCACCCAGGCCTCACCAATACCTGAGTCAAGCGGATGCTTAGTGGAGCGTAGCCGCTGTATACATAGGATATGTCATTGGGGTTCTGTAGGAATTGAGAAGGGAGGGAGGGAGGGGGGGGCAGAAACAACATGATTCAAGGCCTCTCCTCAAAACAGCATTTGTAAAATCCACATGTTAAATACCTGCTCATTTGCATCCTCCATCCACAGTTTAAGGGTTTTTCTAATAGTAGGGTAGTTATTCCTTGAGCTGGTCTGTGGCTTTAAAAGACCAGCCTTCTCTAGATTGTTCAGTGTTAGTAGGTGTTCATAGCCATAGGTCTTCAAAGAAAGGAAGAGAGGAAATGTTTGTTTTTTTGTTAAAAAAAAAAAGGAAGATTCAGAAAAACCAGTCAGTTTAATTTTTCTTTCTGCACAAGTAAAAAATGCTCAAAAAGCTAACAGTGCAAAGTAATTCACCACAACTTCACCCTTACCTGAAGTATTTCTCTCTTGTAGTAGTCCAAAACCTTCTGCTTGAGGCCATTGTTGCAGACTGACTGCATACACACCAAACGCAGAATCTTGATCAATGGATCCTTCTGGGCGATACAGTCTTCTATGTATGTGTTCACCTGCAAAGTAAAGTTATTTAGGATTTCAGTGAACTTTAGATCTGTAAATTTAAGAACAATGTTTCTCAGCTCAGAGCTGCAGAAACCATGGGTAAACAAGTCTATGAATACCTTGTCAGTGTCTACACCTGTCATAAACTCCTGCTCCACAGTTAGGTTATCAAAGAAGGCCTCAGATGCTGAAACAAGAGATGTTAGAGTTTATTATATTCTAATGTACAACCCTTCTTTTTTTTGGGGTGTGTGTGTGTGTAATATTACAAGTACAGACAACATTTTGAGTTGTTGGATAACTATATATTTTTGCCTTCTTTGGCATATTTTTGGGAAGAGTTATTTACATACTGGTTATGTCCTTAATGAGCTCAGCAATAGAAGTGTGGTTAGCCAGTGAGCTTCGTGCTGCCTGCATGTGTGGCAACTGAGACACAAACTGCTTTATTTCTCCCACTGTTTTAGCATTATGCCGTTCCTGAAAGACAAAGATGGGTCACTTTAATTGTCGAGCTGTTTCATAAAGTGACTTAGGAAGACGAGATTTAAATAATACAATGCAATTCCTCAAACAACCATATCAAAAACTTGGAAGAACATCATTTACAAACATGTACAATGCACCAATAGACAGAGAGCTGAATGCTCCTTTGCCTAATTAACACATATTAACCCATCTTCAACTTTATCCAACTTCAATCCATCTTAAAGTAAATCAAGATTTAAAAATGACTACATATATACACACACACTATAAAATTGGGCTCTTGGAAACCTTCTCTTGGAAAAAAATTTCCCCATCTCGTCAAAAATAACCTTCGTTATTACTTTTGATTAATAGTTAATACTTTATAATATGTCAGAGTTTTCATCTGATGGGAGAAAACAACAAAATTAACCTTGTTAAGTGTTCTCCTTGAATAATTAGCATTTTATCTCAACACTTTCACTTTGTTAACCTCATGGATTTCTGTTATCACCTTTGCTGTAAAATGCCACAGAGATTACAGCTCAGATCACATCAGGGATGTCTGGAAGAAATCTAATGGTGCTCACTTAAAAGCCCTGTAACTGCATTTTGAAATATTTGTGAAACTGAGGTAATATGATGCTGTAATCAATCATACTCCAGCAGGAAAATACAATGAAATGGGAGAAGACTGACCTCAAAGGCAGCAGATATAATTTTGGCCTTTTTGCTGAGTGCTGCACCAACAGCATTGAAATTCTTGTCCCGAATCTCTGCATACAGTTCCTCTGCTGAGTTGAGCTGCAACTTCTTGGGCTCTGTGGGTAAATCTTTACTTGCTTCACCTTGTTTCTTCTGCGCAAACTTCTCAGGAGGTAGTTTGACATATCCTGCAAGGAAGTGAAATTAGACCAAAAAAAACAAAAAAACAAACGGAGTGAGACTTTAACAAAAAGGACTAAAACTGTTTAAACAAAAAAATAAATAAAAAGGAATATAAGTCTCCCCCCTCCCCCATTTTAAAGGAGGTTAAAATCCCCAATGGACTCTAGGTGAGTATGCGTATGTATTTAAAATAAAGACAGACATAAAAAAAAGGGAAAGTGCAGCAGTCAAGCACACCAAGAAAAGACAACTATACTGGAAATGTCACAAATATAAACCATGGAGAAATCAGCCTTTACCTCAGAACCCCAAAATAATCAATACATCTTACAAATGAAAACAAGTAAAACATACTGTATGGATTATCCAAAGACCGTTGGAAAAACAAAGAAGAAGGAAAATATACAATTATCAGATGCAGCAACACCATTACTGACCATTGTTTATTCCATAGATCTCATCAATGAGACCTTCGTAGGTGAGCTGTGTGGCCAGAGGGGTGAGTAGGTCAACGTTACGGTCCAGGAGGAGAAGTGTGTCAAACACGGGCAGAATCTGATTCTGGGTGCCAGCAAACTCCCTCTTCATTCGCAACATCATGTTGGCAACATGCTGAGGAGCAGCAGATTATTATTAATAGAATTCTTTGTCAGAACATGTGATTTACCATGCCTCTGCTGTCCTTCCCATCATATGCAAGCGTTTTCAATAATATATAGTTAGAATTCAAAACGCTCACCCGTGCACTGTCTCCTTTCCCATATATTTGTGGAATGGTACCATAAAGTGCCTGTAAGGTCATGAGGCCTTTGGCTGTGTGGTATAGACTTGTTTGGTCATTTTCCAAGTAACATTCCTGTATATACATTTAAAAAAGGAATTCAAAGAAGTTTATGTAACTCAGATTGTAGATGGCTCCTTTAAATACTGCTTCAACTTACTCTGAAAGCACTTTCATACTCCATGGACAGCAGGTCACCATCATAAGGAATCAGGTCCAGGATGTACTCATCAATGTTGATAAAAGAGCCCAGCACACCCTGCTCCTTCAGCCGCTGTTCACACAGCATGCTCCGCCGAGGCACAAACAAAATGTGGAAATCTCGAGATGAATGCAGTTTATCTTCACTGAAAGGTTCACAATCCAGGACATGAATGTTAGATGCTGTGAACATACATGTTAAGCGAGAGAAAGAAATATCTTCATCACTGCATATGATGTGGATATGAAAATTAGACTCAAACACCTGAATACATTCTCAGCAATGATGTCCATGAGCTCCAGCCTGGGGCGGACAAAGAAGATGATGTTTTTGACATCTGCAGATGGGAGCCTGCCACTCTTGAGGGTAAACATCTTTTCCACTTCATGTTCCTAAAACATAGTAACAACCATAAAAGAGGAATAACAAATATAACAGTTTAGAAAAAAAAAACTAAGTTAATTTAGATTTATATTAGAAGAAACCCGACTTGGCTTCCGACCTATATGAGATTATTTGATTTTCAAAATGTACATATAAAAAAGAAAGCACTTACTTTCAGCAAAGAGTACTGAGCTATTAGGCCAAAGGGTCCTGTCAGATACTCATCCCAAACTATGGCCTAAAGGAAAACATGCGCAAATTTTATGACTGCACAGCAGCTATTAGTGAGAAACCATTTCAATATAGCTTTCAGTCAGATCAGCGTGTAGCTATGTTGTCATCAGTACTCTATAAATGTGCATACATATATTCTTTCTTCTTTTTTTTAAACTCAATCTTGTTGAGAGCTGACGTCTCGATGAAAATGTTTACGTTGATGAACTATCCCACACAGTATAGCAGCTGTTGTTAATTCGGCCGTAAACTACACATATATGGGTTTATTACCTTGCTTCCCGCACATTTGTCCAAAAATTCTCGAAGCTCTTTTCGTGCCGCTTCTCTTAATATGTTTAAATTTACCCTGCCGTACGATAGATGAGCAGCCATTTCTTCCTTAATAGCGTCACTTCAAATCAGGTGACTTAAGCGGAAGTCTCAATCACGTGATCCAAGATACACAAGTAACACGGTTGATTGCTGCGTTCCATTTACCTCGGAACTGGGAAGTCGGAACTGGGAAATTACGTCACACCCGAGTTAACAGCGTTCCA
>JAOXYM010000012.1:20787996-20803708 GCA_028567055.1 Leptatherina wallacei | reverse complement strand
ATCTATCTAGCTATCTATCTATCTATCTATCTATCTATCTATCTATCTATCTATCTATCTATCTAAAGATGTTGGATTTATAGAATAGGCTGTTGTAATAACAGCGCCTTTCCTCTTTCCAAAACATCATTAGATTAAATCTGTAAATGGCTCTTAAACAAGGTTGTATTTATAGGTGTGAATGAAGAAAATAATTAAAACAAAAAAAGAGGCAGTGCGCTCCAGATCTCCTCAAGACTTGAGCCAAGACCGTCTTGCTTGGGGATCTCAGGCTCTGTTCTGTTTTAGAACAAATGAAAAAAAACTGAGTTGCTGCCAACTTTAGGGTGAAGTTAAATACATAATGTTCCTCCACTTATGAAACTCTGCTCTATTATTGTTGTTATTATTGTTATTCCAGTTCTGATATTTATGTTGAAAATGTAGACTGTAATTCACAGATTTCAGCAATGTTGTATTTATCATTGCATGCTCTATTTCACCGTTAACAGTTGGGTAAGAACAATAGAGCTCACAATATTACATTAAAACCTAAAGCCCACATTCATTCTTTGTAAGTGTAATTACTTTTTGATGAATTAATACTTTTTCTTGGTGCAACCATATTGGTCATAGCTACACAACATGATCAAATATAAAGGAATACAAGGCAGTGTAAGCCATGTAAAAGCTAAGTTTAAAACGTGTTATAGAGGGGTATTTTCCTGAAACATCATGAAATTTTGTTATTTGTGTTCCAAAGTTATTGGGTTTTAACAAAAAACAAAACAAAAACAAGCTAATATTATGCATGTTGAAAACTTTATGCAAAAACTTAGTACGGTTACACCTGGATTATTGAATCACATAAAGGGTGAAGACACTGTGTAGACATGAATATTAACTCTACTATTACTTTGCATCAGAAAATGATTTAAAAGAAACTGCTGACATGAGCCTGCTAGGACTCTGCATTGGCCATTTATGAGGGTTTCTGGTGAATGGTTGGGTTTTGACTATCACAGAGCTTTAAGGGGACTTTTGTTATGCATAAGAAAGTTTTATAACAAAGCGTCAGGACACCAGTGGAGACCTGTTGAGATATGAATTTCAGTAAACCCAATTTTGAGACTTTGCATTGATCTCCAATTCTCATTAACCTATTTTAGAAACATCGTTCTTGGGGGATAGCGAGGGAATTGTTGCCCTGGAATTCAATGTCATTACATTCAATACTGATACTAAGTAGAACACATAGCATTTTGTTAAAAATAATAAGACAAATGACACAGTTGCCAGTCAAATAGGTTCTTTAAGTACAGGCTACAGGCATAGTCAACAAAGTCATGCTCTTTTATCATTAAGGGTTTGTCCTTCTTTAAATCTTCAATACAGCAGTGATTGTTTGTAGGGCTGAATTATTTCTTTGCCAAAGGTGAAGATAGGCACAGTGTAGCAAGGTTGGCAGGTTGATGCTGGGGCTCATCACTAGGCCAAAGCATCCTTATGGAAGATGCTGAACCCCAGTAGCTACCAGTGGCAGGCAAGCAGACTGCATTTCACTATATGATGCACTTATTAAAACCAAGCAGAGGCTCAGAGGTGGTTAAAGAGTGCAGAACATTTTCCCTTTGTGGGCATTACAATTTCTCTGGAAGATTATGCAAAACCTACTCAGCCAAATTTAATTAAACTTAGAGAAGAGGTGGACTATTTGGTGTCGCTCCAGAGCACTTTCTTTAAGATAAAAAAAAAGAAATAGGACATTGGTTCTAGCAGAATAAGCACTCTCACTCTGGCCTTCCTATTTTATATTATTGATCTGTCTACCTTTTAGAAGAAGATGGGGACTACAGTTACAGTTTGACTTTTTTTTTTTTTTTAAATGTCAGCTGCCCATTTGTGAGAGCACAAATTGTTAGACAATAACAGAAACAGTGGAATAAATCCTTGCTTTTGTTTTTGGCAGATGCGAGTGAAATGACTTCCCTCTATCCTCATTCCCCTTTAAGCTCTTTGCACTCTATCCATAATGATCCATGTCGGATAAATCCATCAGTGTCCCCCTGCCTTGTTGTCACTCTGTCTGCTTTCTTCAGTTCTCATTTCAACAAGCAAGAACCACAATCTTAGATAAATATGAAGCTGTTACCATAACAGGGGGCTTTTCGTTCCAGTCTGTTCTTTACCTGTGACGTGTTCTAGAGTAATAAATCATACATGGGTTTTTGAAAGTCTTTTAAGAAAAAATTAATTTGCACGATTGTCTGATAAGACTTGAAGATTGCACATGCTGAGCTGTCAATTCATGTATCCAAGAAGTTCTGATGGCTGTGTTTCTAAAAATGAATGGAAATTGCTTAGTGTGTACTCTGGGAGTTGTGTCTACACACAAACCTGAAGATGTACAGATGGAAATTTGTATTGACTATTCCCTTTTGACCCAGAGGAGGAGACACAGGCTTCTAAATTGGTCCTCTCCACCCCCATACGAAATTCTGTACACAGAGATCCTGCTGCGTGGATGACTTACAATGATCAGGCAGAAGACTGTCTTGTGTTGATGCTTTCCTTCTGGTCTTTCCTGCTGTCATCTCACACATAATCTGTTACTTGCAGACGCTACTGTGGGTTGTGGGTCACTTGTGCAGATTCTGGGTATCTCTTTCCAGACCGCCACGTCTGAAAACGTCATCACAGTGGCTTTGTGACATTTTGAAGAAAGCACAGGAGAATCTGTTGCTCCCCAGAGAAGAATCCACCAACTGAATGAGTCATCTTTTACAGGAGGAAAACACATACAACATGACCGGTACATTGAGTCAGACTCACAGATGACGCAGATTTTGTTTCATTTATAATATCAATAGCACAGTCTGAGGGTCACAGTGATGTCATACCTGTAAAATAACAAGGCCCAGAATGACATTATGAGTAAGACAGCCCATCATAATTGGTCTTTTCAAGTAATGTCGATCAATCTAAGCAGTACCTTCATCATTACACTACAAACTGACAAATGTGTGTGTATGAGGTGTGTGTGAATCAGAGTTTATATCATCTCCTGAATGCTAACTTGACTGTCACATGAGTAAAAAGTCCTCTCTCTGCTGCACAAATGTGTTTCCCCACCAGAGAGCTCAGGCTAGTTTCTGCACAACCCTGCATACCGCCACCCATCTGTTTCTCCCCATCTCTCCCTACAGGACAACATTAGACAAAGTGGGATAATACATTTTGCCAAGTGAAGGAGGGCTTCCAAGCTTAGCTACAGTACTGTACAATCAGGGAAATGTGGAATCTGTCAGTGGGGGAAAAAACGAACTGTTCTTTGATGACTGTGTTGCTACTGTTGTCTTTAGCTACTGTAGTAGCTGGTACTGCATCCCCTGATGCAGTACCAGCATCAGGGGAAGAAACCCCACCCAAAGATATTTTTAACGTGTGCTTTTTTTCCCTTATCCTTTAGTCTCATAGACGAACAGAAAAAAGATTACAAATGGAAAGGTGTGTTGTTTGACATTAAATTGCATTATATAGAGCGTAAGGAAGATGACAGCCCCTCATATTTTTGCTCCATCTTTCACTTCCTCTAAGGTTTGATATTGTAGGATTTTACTGCTGTGAAAAGATGAAGATATGTGGAACATTGATTTTTTTCTTTTTTTCAGTATCATTAGACATACCTTGCATCCCTTACCGTACCCTAGCTAATAGGCACTCTCATCATCCTGCACCATCACAATTCCTGATATTTGATGCTCAAGAGAAGCTTTTAGTTCATCATGCTGCTCCTGTTTGGAGTCTGCTAGTCTTCTTTGAATACTGGTACTTCCCCTCAGGACATATGATGGCTGCAGCATTCCTCCTTTTAAAGTCTGTCAGGGACTCGAAGCAGCCTGTCAGTTGCAAAGGGATACACACAAACACAGATTGGTGATGTCTTTATATCATTCACAGTATATTATTCTGAGACTGACTTACATTATTAGTCCATTAAATGGCCAAGGAACTCAATATTTTCCAAGGAAATCACTGTCCTCAGCCTGTTCTCACACTGTGCACTCAAACAATTTTAGCATCTTCCATCATTTATTTTAAATACTCAGATGACAGAGCTGTCATTAGACTACTCTTCAGCATGAGTGACACACTCTCTCTTTGTATTGTTACAGACCAGTTTTGTTTTAACCGCATGCAGCAGCAATAACTTTAAACCGATCCTATTAATATCAACCTCCTCCTCCACCAAAACCCACACCCACGTCTACCAGCCTCCCTGGAAAAAGAACCAAAGTAGTTGATAATTAACAGACAGAAACGTTAAACCAACACACCATGACCCATCAGAAATGCTGGACCAGACTCTAATGTTTCTGAATCAAACCATAACTGAGACACTCCTGCTGTATCTGGTTCTTTCAGACTTCCAAACTGTAGCATTTCTCATGGTTTCCCTTACAGCTGCTCAATTAAGTGACCACGCCACCCCAATTTGCTCAGCCTTATCTCCACAGCCCTCACTGAAGGCACATATAAATTTAAACGACCCAGACCACCTTCTTCAGCATTTTTCCTCCCCAGTTACTAATGCACAGAGAAACTCACAATGTCAGAAGCATTGTTCTGTTTGCTGTAGGCACATTGTTCAGCTGTGCCCTCTCTTATCGGAGCAATTATATAGTTTGGGCTTGTAATTTACAGATCTGTTTAAGCAATGTCTTTGCAATATTTTCTCTGTCCATTTATGACTCAAATATGTCTGTAGAATAAATTTGTTCGAGCAGGCTTGGCAAGACAAGAAGGTACTAATTAAGCTATAAATTTGGCACTGGAAATTGTGCTTATGGTCCCACTAAAAGTTGTGATATGTTTCAGCTTGATATGCAAATCCACAGACAACAAGATGACAGATTGACAGATGGGGGAGGAAGAGGAGGGGAGGTTGTGGGAACGATTATTCTTTTGCAAATACTATTTGATTTCTTTTGGTTCTAGTAATCTGGTTAATAATGGTCACCATCGACTACCTTAGTTAACCCAGTCACTGTGACATCTTGGATTGCGTTATCGTGAGGCTCTTAGAAGGAAAGTATTCTGCTGCAAAAGTAGTCTTAGATGATAATTAAGCCAGTGCTGCATTAATATTTAAAAAGGTTTAAGGACAGCCTCAGTGCAAAACAATACATTACTACAGCTTCAAATGCAGAATTGACTTTCTTTTTCATGACATCAGTTAAACCTTGCACAAAAAACCTCTGCTGAATGCAGAACTCATATCTCTTTCTTACAGTATCATTGTGCCCATCCACCTGCAGGCTGCAGTAGTGCAGCATGACTGATGCAGTGATGAGCAGCGGCTCAGGTCGCTGGGTGTCCAACGACAGGCAAAGAAGCATGCACCCGAGGTAAGTGTGGTTGTCAGGTTATTTTTGTCTTGGCATCACTTTCTATCAGTAATGCCAACAATTAACTGTGCCATCCCCTTTTTTTCAATCTGCATCTAACTCTGACATGTGATCGATGACACAGTGATAAAGAGCAGTAAGTAGATAAACTCCACTCGTATCTGCATTGTCTATTTACATGATGTGACTCTTCTGAAAGCAGCATCATATTTGGATGCTGTGAATGAGAGCTGACCCAAGGCATAAGCAAACTGAGCCCCCCCCCCATGCCACCAGCAGGGCCCCGAGTGCACTTACAGTGTCGAGATGAAATTTTTATTAGTCCCAATTGGGTTCTGGCTCTGCATAGGCTCAGAGCAGTCGGCTGTCATGTTCCAGCAGCTAGGGAGCTGTTGGGGGTTAAGGGCCTTGCTCCGGGGCCCACAGTGTTTCACTTCTGTTGACACACCGGGGACTTGAACCCAGGTCCTACAGACACAAGCCTTCTTCTGTAACCACTACTTTCAATCCCTTGATATCAAGATATCCTGATTAAAATATACAGTATATATATATATACAGTATATCTAAATGCATCATTGTATAATCTGAGTAAAAATAGTGGCTATGTTTTACGCTATTTTGGAAGATTAAAGAAAATTGTAGGTTTTGCTTTAATTAACCCTTTAATGCCATGCGTATCATATTTATAGACTTTATGGTAAAATGTTGTATAAAATCTGTACTTGTCTTCTGCCCCCTGATGGATACCTTTTGAACTACACTAATTGTGACATAAATATGCACTTTTCTGCCCATTTTTATTTGAGTCAGGCTTTTAAAGGGTTAAACTGGTTAAATTGCCTACTCTAAATATTTCTTGTCTGCCGATGTTTTCTGTTTATTTCAAATACAATTCAATATGCCATGTTCATACTACATTCTAAATATTGAGAATTGCAAATTAATACCAGACACGTTTTCTTAAATTTCTACCCCTGTAGTGTTAAAAAACCCAGCCAGTGACTCCAGTATGATGTATGGCAACTACAAAATAATGCAAATTAATGGGTGTATTACATGTACATTAAATGATCAAGCTCCACTAATATTTAAGCACAAGTGGTGTTGTGGTGGTCGGAGGAGCCCCCCCAAATCAAATTATGGTTTGCGTTCCATAAAAGCTTGGGATGGCTCTGCTGTGAATGCATGTTCAGTCATTCCTTGTGTTTGCACTGTTTGTTCAAACACTGAATGTGAAGTGTGTGTGCCTGTGTGCACAGATGTATGATTATAGCAGATACATTATATAGTCTATCCTCAATTTGAGACTGTGTTTGGCTGATAGGGGTAACTGGACCATACAGCAAGGCACTGGTTCTGGTCCAGACCTGACAGATGAAGAGAAGGAGATTATAAACAGTGTGATTTCCCGTGCTGAGAAAATGGAGGCCATGGAGCAGGAGAGAATTGGGTGAGAGTTTGTAAAACATACACATAAAGGTTATTCTGTCTGTCCGAAGTTAGAAAAATCAAAAATTGAGACTGATGGTATGCGTGCATTTGGATTTGGGATAATCAACAAGTAAGATTCTTATCCATGTTATTGCAGGCGCCTGATAAACCGCCTAGATGACATAAAGAAGACTGTGTGTGGAGATGGAGTGTCCCGCTGTTTGCTGTGTGGAGAGCAGCTGGGCTCACCTGGGGTCAGCTCAGTGGTGTGTGAGGACTGCAAAAAGGTAAGGATATATAACACAACTGCAAACAGCCCACCTTTCTGTGGCACTTCTTGTTAAAGCTTATCAAAAAACATTGGTAATTTCGATTTATTCTGAATTTTTGTGTAGAACATGTGTACTAAATGTGGCACACAGTGTGGCAGTCGGCCACGTGCTGTGTGGCTGTGCAAGATCTGCAGAGAACAGCGAGAGGTGAGTGCTGCACACTAGAGGAAAAATCAAAAATTAAATAGATTTGGAGAGCCTGTGACTCGTAGATTATTTTTGTCCCACAGGTGTGGAAGAGATCTGGTGCCTGGTTCTTTAAAGGTTTTCCAAAGCATTTTCTACCATCGCCCATGCCATTGTCTAAAACAAAGGAAGCCCAGGAGGCTGCAAAGCCTCAGAAACCAGCAGCCTCTCAGCCCCAGGGGGCAGGAACCCAACCACAACAACCAGGTTTTGTCTCTTCATTGCTCATTATTTATTTTCATATTGGATAACTTGCAGGTGCTGCTGGGTTGATGTTGTTTTTTTTGGGGGGGAGGTACAGTTATTTTTTATCGTCTTTCTTAGGTCTGAGTCAGAGTCAGGCTCCTACCTTTGATCAGCAAGTTTCAGGCAAGTTTTCATATTCAGAGATCTGCTACTTGTGAGGCTTCCATTCTAAGCAGCCTTTTAATATGTTACCATTGTTATCTAAATCGTCTATATTGTAATCATATGCAAATTTAGAACTTATATATCTGTATTCTAGAACAGTTTAACATATTTGATAAAAAAAAAAGATCGTACTCTTAGAGTCTTAGTTTAAATTGCTGCAGCACCTTTTATTACCTTCTGTCTTTAGCTCTGGTCTCTTTAGGACCCAGTTTGTCCTTTCTCGTCAGCTGGTTGATCAAACACTGCGGACAAGGCAGCTATATGTACTGTTAAAGATGTGCTAAACTAGCAATTCATCTGGCATTATGTCAATGTATGTTTCAGTAATAGCAGAAAATCAGACCACTTTGAAGACAACAAGACCAGAGTGCCAGCGCAACACCAATCAAATGCCTAATACCAAAATTGTCATTAAATGTCCTGAGACCTGCAAGTAACCCATATGAGATGTATTATCTCTTTTTTGTGATACTGAGTTTTACTATTTATATATTAATACTCATTTTCCATTTCTGTGAAAAAAAATATTAATTTCCCCTTTTTCCTTTTTCTAAAGCACAACCTTTTCAGCCTCTTTGGATCAGCTTTTCCTTTCATGTAACCCCACCTCTCATTTCTCTGTTTCCAACCATCAAACCTTTCATCTGCTTCCCAAATTTGGCTGTTCCACCCACGGTTTTAGTGGAGGGGGATGAGGCCCCAATTAAACAGTCGAAGATGCTTGCTGTGACATGGAATGAGCCTCCAGGTGGTGCTGGCACGATGGGTCACACAGCTTAATTTCACACGTTCAGCGTGATTACCTGTACAATGTGATTTCCTTATGAAAGAAGGAGGTTCCTTTGGCTCTCAAACTAAACGGCTGCTGTGTGTACAGGCATTGGCTGCCACGGCTTGTTGTAGTGTATGTAGGTCAATGCCTTTGCGATGAAAAAGCTGCAACATCAAAAGTATCCTGAGACTCGGCAACATTGCAGATTCCACTGCAGTAAAGACCATAAGTGGGCTGATTATGCATCTTTCCTATTCACACTGTGTAAGTCTCTGCGTTTAACTAATTCATGAATATTTTTAGGCGCAGAGCCACTGGGTCGTGCTGGTTACCCACCTGTGGCCCCTAAACCGGTTATGCATATGGCCACAGGAGGGGCCGGGCCTGGAGAGGTGGGTCAGGGCAGTCCAGTGGTGATGAAGAAGATGGTCCCCGTGCAGAGCTCCAGACCACAGTCTGCTGCTTCCGCCACCATGGCCCAGCAGGGTGAGAAACACCAAGAACACATTTGCTCACATCCTCATAAAAAGTCTCAATCTTTTACCAAATATTGCATCAACAGTGACAACGTTTTGTACAGTCTCAGGTGACTAAATGTGGTTTCAGGTCCTGCAGCAGGAGATGGAGGCGCTTATTCTTCTGGTGCAGCTCCTCCAGAGCAGAGAGCACCCTCTGCTGTAAGAGAGGATAGGAGGCCCGCTGCCTATAATACCCCTCCTCCCCGACAGCAACCTCCCCCAGCTGAGGAGGAGGAGGAGGCCAATGACTATGACTCGGATGAAGCAAGTGAGTACACCATTTGCTCTCACTTTTTCATTGAGTAATTTGTTTAATAGGTTCGGTTTCATTTAATTTTGTGAGAATTTTGACATTTATGTCACTCATAACAGGTAGATAGCTAATTGGATTTTTTTTCTTTTATTGTAGCATCTTTCCTTGCAGCATGAAGTATTGGGTGTGAATGTCTTTAATCTGGCATCATTGCTGTTCCCCTCAGGGATACAAAGTCATGCTGCATTTGTGCTTAATATTTGCATTTTAATATGCTTGTAATAATTCATCTGCAATTCATCCATGAATTGCCCAGTGGTCCTCCTGGCTAACAAATGAGCAACGTTAAGCAAAATATGTTATCAAAACATGAAAATCTGAATAATAGAACCAAATGTTGAAAATGAGAATAACTAAACAACCAGTGATGCATAAGTTATTAAATATTAAGCTGTGTGTTGTTGTTTTTTTCAAAATAAATCCTATTTTAATGATGAGAATGGTACCAAACCATCCATTTTTTTAAAGTCCTTTTCACCAAATGGACTTTATTCTTTCGCAGGGGAATTGGATTTAATTTATTTTTATTGAGGTCTGGGTCTTTGGAGCTGTTCAAATAATTTGAGATTCAACAGAGCTAACAAGTTATAGATTCCCTTTGCGTTGGATCTAGTCCCTGGTGTAAAGGGAACATAGCAGAAATAGTTATAGTTTTATGTGCCAGTTCTCTACGGAGAGAATTATGTCCTCAAGTGCTGACTGGTATCAGTACCCCCCTTAAGTATTATTGAGTGAAGCCTCTTGGTTATTAAAGCTTAATAAAAAGCAATATACTCTATGTTTAAAGAGCATAATTTATGTTCATGTTCTTTTGAAGTCTGATTAAGTGCAGTTTAATTGAATAAGATTTCCTACAAATCTAATTTATACTCCATAACTAATCAGTGACTACAGGATGAGCTTGTGGTGCTTGTTTCTGTTAGAGGAATATTTGTTTGTAAGTTAGTCACTGGGTTAATCCGATCTGTTGATCATCTTAGTCTTTCAGCACCAATACTAATAAGCTAACACTGTTCAAACATAGTTTATTAGTTTTATTTGACCGTGTTAAACAGAAATGGATGTATTTACATTCAATTTGAAGCATTTTTCTCATTCTGTCAGGAAAAGTGTACAATTAAGCATTGCATTTTGAGTAACAAATTGTTACAGGGCTATGATAATTAGAGGGATACATATTTTAATTCCACCACAGAGAGACTTGATGTTCTTGGTCTTTTAAGTATAAAATGTATGTGCATATATGTGTATTTTAGTCTGCAACCAGCAAAACTACTCTAGTTTTTATTCCTTGACTTATTTTTAAATGAAGTGTTATTTTGCCAACGCTTTTGATGGTAAACAAACCAATACCCACTGAACATGTTGCATTTTAAGTACTGTCAGTGTGAGCGCTTGATCAGATGTTAATTTTTAGGCTCAAAGCACCAGTTTTCTTTTGCAAAGCCTTGCAGAACTGCTTGTGTCGCTGTAGATTTCTTATAAAGAGGAACATTTTGTCTTTGGAATCAGGGGGGAATTGGAACATGGAAAAGCTTATCGCCATATTAGAAAATTAACACGACATTTGATTATTTTGTCCCTAAGCAGCTATGCAAGGCAATAAAACTCCTCCAAAAAATGTGTGTGGGCAGCGTCTCATTTTTTTTTTTTCTGTTCTGAATGTCCTCCTTAGAGTCTTGAGTGTTTATTGAATTTCTTTTATATTATGTGTTCCTGTTTTTTTAATAAGATTCCCCTATTGTTTACTTAATGTTTACTTATGACTGAAGGTTACAACTTTCCGTCCATCCTGGTTTAATTCACTCCTTAATTCAAAAGATGACACTTGTTTAATTATTAGAAGATTTTTTCCTATATTTAGACTTTTAATTATTTGATAGCAGGCCCGCTGTCTCCCTGTAGTCTAATAAAAGGACTGGTTCGGGTCTCTTTCAGCCACACTCGGTTCTCTTGAGTTCAGTCTTCTCTATGAGCAGGAAAGCAACAGCCTCCACTGTAGCATCCTCAAAGCAAAGGTATCACTCTTCCACTTCATTCTGTCACACAAAAGGACAATTTCGATCAAATGGTTTATGTTAAAAAGCTATTGAATGTCATGTTTGCCTAATTGCCCTGTACTGTATGTGATCTGATGCTCTTTTTTCTTCAGGGACTGAAGCCCATGGACTCAAATGGTCTGGCAGATCCTTATGTGAAGCTGCATTTGCTGCCAGGGGCTAGCAAGGTAAAATTCCCACCTAAAAGATTCATTTAAGAAAATCAAAACATTGTGGTTATTTTAGACCTTTGGTTTGATGAGAAACTGCTGTGAAAGCTCAAGCCTGACATCTTGTGGTGGCTTGGATTGATCTTTTTTTTTTTCTTTTTTTTTTTAAAAAGGCATTTGGGTGATGATTATGTGTAAAACAAAAATAATTTTCATGTCCTTCTGTATGGAATCCAACAGTCTAATAAGTTACGCACAAAGACTCTGAGAAACACCCGTAACCCTATGTGGAATGAGACGCTCACCTACCATGGCCTCACAGATGAGGACATGCAGCGCAAGACCCTCAGGTGGGTAATATATCACACTCCAAGCAAGACCCGCCTTATTTTCCTGTGTTAAACTTGTTGACCTGTTTAAAGGTATAATCAACTAAATTGCTTGATTTCTACAGGCTCTCTGTTTGTGATGAGGACAAATTTGGGCATAATGAGTTCATTGGGGAAACCCGAGTGGCACTGAAGAAACTGAAGATGAGTCAGAAAAAAAACTTCAACGTCTGTTTAGAGAGAGTCGTGCCTGTGAGTGAGACAATCAGAAACCAAAAAACGTTTTGTTTTCCTTGAGTGAATGGCTTATTGACCCTCATTTTCCTTCTTGCAGACTAAAAAAACTGCAACAGCCGGAGCTGCCAGAGGAATTTCACTCTACGAAGATGAGGCAATGTTTATGTTTCCAAGCATGTCAAAACGTGACAGATTCCTCCAGTAGTTCATGTTCAGAAATGTTGTCATTTATCCTGCTTAAATGCTTTTTCTCCTCTTTTGCTCTGTTTTAGCCAGGGAAAGATGGCACAGAGGTAGAAGAGCGCGGTCGGATTCTGATCTCCCTCATGTACAGCACCCAGCAGAATCGTCTTATTGTGGGTGTTGTGCGCTGCGTTCACTTGGCTGCCATGGATGCTAATGGCTACTCTGACCCATATGTCAAAATGTAGGTAGAGTGGATTGAAAAGAACTTCTTACACTGTAATTTAATGACTCCAGGGACGGTATGAATTAAATAATATTCATGTGTAATTTGCAGATGTCTTAAACCCGACATGGGGAAGAAGGGCAAGTGCAAAACACAAATCAAGAAGAGGACTTTAAACCCTGAGTTTAATGAGGTTTGCAAGACAGTTCAAGATGGTTAGACTTAGAATAATAAAAATGAAATTACTTGATTATTATCAAACCACTGAAACCATACCTTTTTAAATATTTGGAAGTGTTTTATTGAAATTCTGTATATCTGGATCAATTTTTAGGAATTCGGCTATGACATCAAACACAGTGATCTGGCCAAGAAGACGTTAGACATCTCTGTGTGGGATTATGATATTGGGAAGTCCAATGATTACATAGGTAAATATTTAGTCAGCAGCACAGCTTTCATGCATGTCACCTGTTGACCTAATGCCTCCTTAACCTCCCCTCCTCCCTGACAGGTGGTTGTCAGCTTGGTATCACCGCCAAAGGCGAGAGGCTGAAGCACTGGTATGAGTGCTTGAAGAACAAAGACAAGAAGATTGAGCGCTGGCACACCTTGTTTAATGAGAATCACGTTGCTAGTGATTAATCATACAGCATGGGCTTACACCTGTCCTCGCCAATCGGTTTGCATTCATATCCCGATGCACTTTTACCCATGTAGTGGTTTTTATTTATCATGTCTTACTGTCACACAGGCATTGCTCTAGTTTGTCCCTTTCCTTGATTTAGCACATCTTCCTCCGTGTTTTCATATGAGCAAGTCCTCTGCCTGTTCTGACACTGAATGTGCCTCTGGCACAAATCACAGTGGAAATTAATTTGAAGTTTCATTAAAATAACTATGACATATGTCACTGAACAGCTGCACAAAGGCTGTCATGTCTGTCAGTGATGTTATAAATTGCTCTGAACTTGACACATTTTTCACTAAAAGAAATTTAGTTTGAATTGCAGTGGCACAGAAGAAGTAAAGCAATATGTTATGGCATCTTAGGTTAGACCCATTGTTCAAGCTCACAAAAGCCTTGATAAAGCTCATGTCTGAAATTAATTAGACTGTTAGGATATTATTTGGATTTTCTCATGAGATTACAAAATGCTGCGTGCAACATGTAGAACTGTTTAAGCATGCCAGGCTACACATATAGAACACGCAGCTGCACTTTTAAATACTTCAGCTGTGTGAACATGTTGTATATTTACATGAAGAAATGTTTACATACTGATACATTGCTCAGGTTAGGATAGACATCTGATATGACAGATTCATAAGTGAGTGGACCATGAGCTTGCTGGATCTTTAATAAGTTGCTGTTAAGTTGTGATTTATAAATATGAGAGTACACCTATATAGTTTAGCAAGAGTTTTTATGTAATTTTATTAAAACTGTGCATTTTCATTTTGTGGGCACTGTTAACTATCAGAAACAGAAACTAAATCTTGCTGATTTTCCATTAAATTCTTTCTTGTGTTGCAACCTGGCAGGAAAAAAAAAAATCCCATCCTGCTGTCTTTGCTCCTTTGAAGCTCGCAGTTCACTCTGACACCTCAGAAGTTTTCTACTGCAGTGTTGACACCGATTGCACACGGTTAGGTTTCTTACAGATACCCAGAACAAATCTGGCTGTTCCGCTTAATGATGAGAGAAGGGTGAACAAGTTATGTCAAAAGTATGTGCAGCTTTACCTGCATGCACTGTGCTTGTGACTTTCACGTGCCTGGGGCATTCATGGCCTGCTTTAACCCCAACATACCCTTTGCACAAAGCAGGGCCTTTTTCCCTCTGCCACACCCCAATCATTCAGTGCTTTAAGTCTGTGTTTGTTCACTAATCACAGCAAACCAAGGAAAGCACACCTGACAAAGTGGAATGACCTCAATTTATACAGCTTTCTGCAAGTTATTCCATTGTCAAAACAAAGACAAAAACTAAACATCCTATGCATGAAATGTCTTGTGGTTCAAGATATATATACTTTGTAAGAAATCAATTTATTGTAATTTCATTAATGTTTACACTTCTTTCCCATAACATTCCTATTGATACTAAATACACTGTACAAGCGGCCATACTCTGCATGACTTGATGACTGTGGTGTAATTTGAATAAGCTGGTTTGTTAGCATCTACAGGGTTTACTTATAATCAACTAAGCATAAGAGCTAGTCCAACTCTGTCAGTAGCAGATCAAGATTAATCTCAGTATTTGACCGAGAGGTCCCATGCACACACATTCAAATCTTTACAAATGTCTTGTTTTCTCTGTAAAGCCACTGTGCCCCCTTGTGGCAGTAATTCATGCATACACCAGGATTACGCTGCGCTACATCAGCTACTGTGATCATCATCCGATGATTATCCATTGGTGATTAAAAAAAGAAAAAAAAACATGCTTCTCTGAGTTAAACTCACTGCTGTCTACTTGATTCTGCCGGTACAGTGGAATGTTCTTTAATCTCTGTATTTGTACATAGATAGTGCATGCAGTTAAAATATGTATGTTTGCAAATAACTTTGCATGTAAAGATTTTGCAGAGAGTTTACACAGACCAATAAAATCTAATGAAAAGCAACATGCCTTGTGAATATTTTAGAAACTGATATAAGACTATTATCAAAGATGGTCACTGAGAAGAAAATCAAAAGAAATGGGTAGAAAACACCCATTATCATTTTATGACCAGTTAGTGAGATGTGACTGATGATTGTGGAAACTAGGTAAGAATATGGAACATTGAATGGGGAAAAAAGGCTGCAGTGTCATTCAGAGAGGTGGTAAATAAACAAACACGTTCACTAAAATACTATTAAGGAGATTGGTCCATTTCTTACACTTTGCTTATTCAGCATACTTTATACTGTGACTGCACTGCATTGCAGAGGGAAATATTGCACCTTAGCTTACCCGTTTTAGTTTGTATTTCTTTGTTATATAAAGAATTTACACAAATAAATATCTGATAAAAAGCTTTAGTGCTGTTTCAGATGTCACTGAGTTGCTCAACAGTGATTCTTTCCTCTTAGCCTCTCACATGTTGTCATATCTATCTATCTATCTATCTATCTATCTATCTATCTATCTATCTATCTATCTATCTATCTATCTATCTATCTA
>JAOXYM010000012.1:20764821-20787896 GCA_028567055.1 Leptatherina wallacei | reverse complement strand
CACACACACACACACACACACACACACACACACACACACACACACACACACACACACACACACACACACACATGTATGAATGCATATGAAGTTGTAGTTCAGCAGGTATCAATAATAATCTAATATTTCATATGTTATCAGTTCATGTCCAGTAAATGTCCAGGAACATTTACTTTTACTTTATTCCTTGAACACCATGCCAACAAGTACATCAACTTCAGCTGGATTTTTCCGGCTGAATATTTACTGGCAGTAACAAGACACTCAATGTGTATTTGTAAATGCTATTTATAACATCGAAACGTATAAAATCATATCAATCGTAGGTTATTTAATGTGTTTTAATCCTCCCAAAATAGCCACAATAAACTTTAATTTTTTATTTTACCAGCATAATGGTCCACATAAAATAACCATTTTTGGGACCACATAAACGTAAAATAACTTAAGACTCACATAGCTAGACACACAGATAGCCCACGTGTGCAAACTCCGAGTGTCAAATTTCTACATATAGGCAGACCAATAAGATCCCTCAATCCTATGTTTTCCTCAAAGGCAGTGATTAGGCTACATCTGAGACAGATGCATTTAAGCCGGCCGTTGCAGAAACATGTGCCAATGGATGTGGAAGAATTGGTCTATTCAGAGATTCATTTAAAGACTTTAGCTGGTCTTAAACTGGACTGATTCCACACTGAGATGGAAAGCGGATTTCAACTTCAAGCTGCTTTCGTCTTATTGTTGCTCGGTCTATCAAAAGCACAAGACGTGACCGGACCAAGTATTTCCTGTTTCAGATCAAGACCTGCTGACGGACAGACGCGCATTACGTTTCTGCGCCAAAACACAGCTGGAGTGCGCTCCTTGTACCTCACTATGTGGTCCGAACACATGACACTGGTTGCATGCCAAATATTTTCCAGTACATATGCTGCGGAAGGATATCGTGCTCTCTGCAACAAACGCAAAACCTGGGGTCAAGAAGTTACCCAGAAGTTTAATATTAGTATGGTGCTGACTTTGGATGCTCCGTGCGCGCGTGTTCCTTATGACCCGCCAGAGTTTACAACTGACGGGACAGACAGGAAAGTTCGGAGGAAACGCGCCTGGACATTACCAGGTACCATGTGGTGCGGCAGTGGAAGCAAAGCGGTTGGATATGAGCAATTGGGTGAGGATGTTGAATTTTAATGTTATCGTTTTGGAGTCCCCCAGACATAGCATGTTTGCGGTATGAGAGGATTGTGGTCTCAAAGGGAAAATGATTAATGAGATAACCTTAATGGTATGAAGACTATAACCTGCAGCCTGTAGGTAGCCTACCTCGGGCGATTCCATCCAGATTTTTGTCGTTAAAATTTATCGCCTGTCACAGCTGTACATTTAGCTACCGATTGTCAAATGCTTTCACATTTACCATAGGGTACAGTAACATAAGTGCAATGTTGAAACTTGTTTCTTAAATATCCCCTTTTACACAAAACCCATTGGAAATGCATAGATGTTTTGAGTGATTAAACAGAAAATAAATTAAATAACTCTTTGTTCATTATTTTAACTAAAAGTCACTAGATTTAATTGAACTAAACTTATTGAATATGCTGCATGCATGCTGCACTGCCAAAGAAAATTGAATCAATATATTTTGCTGCATTATTCTACTTAAGTGTGCTTGATGATTTTTATAAGGGGTGGGTCTAGAAATATTTCCATGGGGGCACCAGGCAGAGGCACAGAACAGGAAAAGGGTGTAGCCTACATGTAAAGAAGACCTTTAAAAATTAATAAATAAATAAAAAAAGTCCGGTTGTAGAAGTACAGAAGCCACAGCTCATCAGTGCAGCTGGCCTATAGGTTCAAATCCAGTCCTGCAGCCCTTTGCTGTGTGTCTCCATCTTTCCTGTCTAGCTACTACTTAATGAAAGACCACTGGCGTCAACAAAATCTTTAAAAAATGTTTGTTTTTTAAAAATGTAAATGTAAGGGAAAAAAGTGTAATAGAAAATGTTATTTTCTAACAATTATTTTCCTGCATTGAATGACTTTAATCACTGTTGCACAAAGACAAATATTTAATTGATAACAAGCAAGACTTGTTTAGAGCCAAATCCCAATGAATGGATGGATGACTTTTACATCCTCTCTATATAATAAACAGTTTGGACAGATTAATAAACGTTATTACCCATATAGGCAGCTGTTAAGAGGATGCTGTGTGATTGCTGCATAACGATCAAGAACATGGTAGTGCTGACGTAGATAAGACATCAAATAGAACAGTGGCTCCCAACCTGGGGTCCCTGATGCTGCAAGGGGATTCCCCAAAGAACAGAGGGGACAAGTTGAGGTGTGTTTGCTTAATCTTTTATCATTTGGATGTTTCATTCACATGGAACCAGCATTTTGGGAGCCCCAAAACAAAAACTTTTGAAACCAGGTCCCAGGGTGAAAAAATGGGGATCACCAAAATCTGCTATTCAAAAATATTTTCAAACATATATTCTTAGTATGATATGAATGAATCTGATAATTATTTTAAGTCTGTATTTTGCTCATGTGCACAGGCATGTTTGAGGATGCAGATAAATGTTGCCGTGAGCACGACTACTGTCTCCACATCATCCCAGCTTTCACTATGAATTACGGAGTCTTCAACCCCAACCTCTTCACTGTCTCCCACTGTGACTGTGACCAAAGGTGAGCCTCAAAATGCACCTTATGGGCATCTAATGCTTGATTATGATTATGAAGTATTCATGGCCTCCAGTGAAATTCCTATGTGCAGTAATGCACATCTCCCTATGCTGCTCAGGCTCGAAAGGACAGTCAAGTAAGGACAGATTTGCTTGACAACTGAATTTATAAGTGTTACTATTTTACTTTTCAGTAAACTGTTCTCATTTCTAGAATTTTCTTTTATAATTTGATATAATTTTATTACTGATTTGATTTAAAGTCAAGAACCTCGTGCTATGAAACTATTAACTCATTGACTGCCAGCCATTTTCAGAGCGGAGAGCTCCATACTCTCCAGTAGACCCACCAAAAATTGACTTTTCGGACTACATAAATTTTGAACATATCTACCAAAAATTTAGACTCTCTTCTTTCATCAGAAAAAAATTGCTGTGATTCTCCAAGATTGGCACCACACTCTTTCCAGATCCACTGCCAGACAAGCTCTGTGCCAAGGACGCCAAATGGCGTCAATGAGTTAATCAACAATTGATGAATCACGGCAAAAAGCTCTGTTAAAACCTTTGCTGTTAAGAGTGAATGTGTCATGTGCTATTTTTGATTTTGCTTGGCACACATTCATTCAAAACAAGCTATTATTTACTCATCTCACATCTCACTAAGATGTACGTTTCCCTCTATCTTGACATCTAGTGTTGACAGGTACATGTTTATTACATTTTCCCTTTAATATTTGGTGTTCATCTACAAGTAACACTGTAGCACATTTGAGCTCACTTCCCAACTCAAACAATGCAATCTTTTTGGACTAACAAAAAGTTGTTAACAAATCAAGGCAGCTTTCAAGAATATTTATCCAGTGTTTATGTGACGCTGTCCTTTTTTCAACCTCAGCTTGCTCTCCCTTTACCCCTTACCAGGTTTCGACAGTGCCTTCTGGGCATGAATGATGGCATATCTCATATGGTGGGCTACAGCTTCTTCAACATCCTGCAGGTTCCTTGTTTTGAGCTAAAACAGCTGAAGCGGTGCACAGAGATGTACTGGTGGGGACTGTAAGTGACAGAAACATGCTGACATTGTCACTTGAAGCTGTGATTTCACATTGTTGCATAAAAAAAAGTTGCCTTAAGCGATAAAAAGACATTTTGTGCAGATATAGTAGTAAATGTACTTGTGTAGTTTGTATCAACATGGCAGACACTTGGAAAAACTGAAACGAATCATGAAGATGTGGTTTCATAATCATTTAGGATATTTTTTGTGAAGTTTGGAAATAGAATTTGGACTCCCCGGCCCCCATTTGTTTAGAGCAGTTTAATCAAAAAGATTGAAGGGAACTTCTTTTTATAAGGGTTTAAAATTGTGTGCATAAACGCATGAACATGCTTGAGGCACAAACCATAAAACTGAGGAAAAAGAGCAGGGAGACTCACCTTAGTCGGTGTGTCAAATTTCAGAACTTTTTATTATCCCGCTCTAGGGGGATGCAAGAAACCCTGATGCATAGAGGGGATTAATAACAGACAGGAACATTAGTGGTGTGCAGACAGCCATGTTACTTTACCCCCAATCACAACTGCTTGATATGGCTACCCATATCCCAAATGGAAATATAAAACCTGCTTCTTTTTAGTTGGATAAATATGTAAGCAGTGTGGTCTGCATGAAGGAAACAAATCAGATGCTGCTTTCAGAATGTTTTCTTTTCAAATGTGTGGTTTCACTAAACATATTTGCTCTCTATAGGTGCAAAAGAGCCAAAAAGGCCCCATATGCTATCTTCAAAATGCCCCTGCCTTACAACAGCTCTGATGGCATGAGCAAATTTGTACACACTGGCAGTAACAATTTAACAAAAAGTGAAAGGCAGAATTCAACAGAAAGCCCCATGATCAAGCTTCTCAGGAAGTCATCCAAAACCGAACGTGGATGTGGACTGAGAGGTCCCCCCAGAGGAGACACTTTTCACAGCAGAAGAATAAAGGGGAAAGGATGTAAAATGCACCAAAAATTGTCTGGAGTAGCACCATCACAAGTACCCACGGTATCAAGGACACACACAACAATGCTGTCCATGAAAATGGGTCCTTCTAAAAGTAGCTCACTAATCTCAAATAAAAAAAGAGCTGGGAAAATGAAGAGTTTCAGAAAGAGCTCATCAGGCTTTGAACAGAGAGACCATGTCCCTACAAAAGTGCCCACAATCGCGGACCAACAAATGCCATCTGCAACACCCTCAAGTATCCCACCATTAACACTGAGGCTGAAACTTCAGCTGAAGCCAACACCAGCAGTTGTTGGAGGGAACAAAAACTTCAGAAGTCACCAAAAAGTCACTGATCATAGTCGTTGTGGATCCACCCTGCCTGTAAGGGGTGACGCTTCTCATTTACACTGTAAAAGCAGCCTGAAACCAGAAACGGCATCTAACAGAACAACTGATACACTGGCAGAAACAATCAAACGAAATCAACAATCATCACATAAGAGCCCACATCTCAAAAAAACAACAGAAACACCCAACCAGGACACTTCACTAACTTTCCAGAGCACAGTTACCCTTGCAACACCGGTCACAACAAAACTCAGGACAATGGTTTCTCTTCATAAAGATGGCAAGTCACAGAAGTTGGTGAATTTCTCTCCCCTGTGGAACAAAACAAGCCAGGAGCTGTTGGGTAGTACCATAGTCCAAAACATCCATGCAGAGAAAAGTCGAACACAAAATAGTGCACTGCTAAATATGACAGGTAAGTGAATGCAGCTGCTACCACCAGCCCTTGATCATACTGAATCATACTGAAAAGAATATTGTGATATCAAGGATAGCTTGATAAGATTGTGATAAGACACACTGTGTAAAGAATAACCTGACAAAAGCTGTGGCAACCTCAAAGGGATTCAAACTAGTTGGATACGTAATCTTTTGACAAACAAGTTGAAGTAACTTGATTAAATAGATTAAAGTAAGGGACTGTTTAATAAACTTACATGAGCCATAGCTAATGATGTTTCTTATGCTAGCTGCACGGCTTGCAAGTAATTTAAATGTTACTGCTGTTGGGAGGAGATTGTAATTGAAAATTAAATTAACCCACTGGGTCCTCAGTAACTTAGATGTTTTTGTAAAATGTGCTGAATATACCTGTAAGGATTGACTCAGAGTAGATTGAGGCAAGTCAAATAAAATCCATTTACTTTTCTGTTGTGTTTTCTGTGGGCTGAAAAGTGATGGAGTTTTTCCTCTACATCCACAGATTGTGCCGTGACTCCCTCAACAATTTACTTTCTGATAGTTTGCTGACTAACTAACAGCATGACTGCTTAGTGTTGTGTTATTCTAGGTTAAAATGTTAAACATACATGAATGGCATGCTGGGAAAGTGCATTAGGATTATAGATGGCACAACACAACCTTCTAAGTTCACTGTAGAAGCAAAGTTTCAAAACTGGGTTGTGTCAATGCAAGTGTATATATTTTTTATAACACTGTTTATAAAAACTATACATAATGATGAAAAAAAGACTATTGGAGCAATGTATCATCAATTTTTTTCATCTATCCAAACTTTGATTGTTAGAATAGCACATTTACATAAACACAAGCTCCTCTTACACACTTGCACAACACTGCTCTACTAGCACAGCTTTTAAGTTTTGCTTTCATTGGACAAACTGCATTCAAGAATCCACAGACAGCTGTACGGCAGGATCTTCTCACAGCATGGTGTGTCTGGGGATCTCAGCACACCACTGCAGAAGAAAATAGGGCCACACACCACGGCTGAGCTAATTTCTCTCACCTGGCACACTGACTGCTCACTCCTAGGCTACAGCTCGGTGTAAAACTGTCTGCACTATTTCGAAAAGCAGTTAATCATCTGTCACCACAGCTCCTTAGTTTGTGCAAACATCTTTTTTTTCAGTCCATCAACACTATATTAGTCATTTGAATATTGCAAACTTGATTTTAAATAGTTCCATATTTTGCACCCCATGTTTTTAGTAAAAGACAAGCTTAAACAACTACAAGGAAACTACTTATTAAATTTATTAGTAATCCCAGATGAGCCAAATGTAGAAATGAAGAAGGAAGCTTAGCAGCTTGAAAATGCCACAAAAATTCCACAGAATATTGCCTGTAAAAAGGTGGCCCCGGGCATTTTTCCCTCTTGAGGTCATGTTAATGGGCTATTCATTCCTACAGGTGGAACAGGATGCAAATAATAACCAGTGAAGCTTTCTAAGTATGTGGAAGTAAAAAGAAGCGTCAAACCAAGCATCAGTAAACAAATAATTGCTGTAATGTTAAAAATAGCAAGTACATTGAGATTTTTTGTGATATGACCTGTGTTTACTTTTCTTTCCACAGATAATCAGTTCCAGTGTCAAAGTCTCAAACATCTGGATGACTGTAAATTCAAAATTCCTCCTCTAGAAAAGAAATATAACCTACAGAACATAGAGTCCAAAGCTACCTACCACTGTGATTGCACTAGCCGGTAACATGAAAACACTATTTGTTTTTCTCCATATTGCGTAAATAATGCACAGGCCTCACTGATGACTAAATGGGAAAAAAAAAGAAGTGGAAAAAGAAGGCATTTTGTGACCAGATCAAGTTCAAGGTCAGGAATAGATATAAACAATAAGGATGATGCTATTTGACATCGGCAGACAGTTAAAGAACATTTCCACTTCATAACTAAGGACTTTGTCTTTTCTTGTGTCTTTACTTATGTCTTTTAATGACCATACCAGTAGTTTTGCATTGATGTCACACCCTAGAAACAGCTTCATATTATATTTTATTGAGCTGAGGAAATAGAAGAATTAGGCAGCTTTGAACTTTTTCAAACCACCAACATTCACATCACTAATCTATGACTGTTCTAGATTCCTGAGCTACGTCCAGGTTTCAACTGCAGGTTGCATTGAGATTAAGTATTCAGAGTAACCGTGGCATTGAAAAAAAAGAAAGAAATTGTGTAGAAAAGTTTAAACAAGCCACAGGACAGTTTTGGGATTCGTAATGGTTTGCAGTGAAAGTCCTGAAGGTATAACTGCATGTTGGTTGGCCAATTTAAAAAATTTACTATGCTGATTTTTAGTTTACTGGTTAGTAAATGAGTAACTGACAATATTAACCCTTTAATGTGCTGCTTTACTATTTGATCAAATCACATCTTTCAGGGACTGTACTGTATCTTATTAGAAATAAGTGGGAACAAACCTGCCTGAACCATCTGTAGCACCCCTTTGTCTAGCTGAGCTGAAGCCAATGTTAATGTGGCTAAAGCTAATGCTGAAAGTGAATATATTTCATGCCAATACTTTTTAAAATTTTAACATTAAGCTACATCTCAACCATTTGTTTGAATTATTGTCCCAAGGTAATTGAAAAGTACAAAGAAACAATTGTCTATCGCCTTTTTCCTTCTTTCTTACTGAGAACATTAAAGGGTTAACAACTGACTTGTTCTATGTAGTAGGTCATGTCAGTTTTCAGTATATTAGCTATTTGGAATTCAGGCTTCGGTAATTATATGGCATGTTGTAATAAATAATCAGTATTATTCATGCTGTCACTCAAATTTTCCTGCTTGTAAAAAAAAACTTTTAAAATGTCTCAGTCACATCTTGAATTTAATTTCAACCATTTTTACTTTGGATAATGTGTCTCCGTTGAGCAGCAGATTTAGGTCACAACAGGACTGTTATTCTTCATTCTTCTTCTTACAAGCGGATTTCTCCTTCATTGTATTTCACTTTGGTCACACACAGAGATGGATAACAAAATATTGTTTAAATTATGAGATTTTTATGAGACTCCAGATGGTATGCCATTACTGTAACAGTAATAATTCAATATTTATTTAAATAAATCTACAAAATAGATAAATGTAGTTTTATATGAGTCCTAAAAATGAATAATTTATTATTGTTCAATAAAGGTACGCTTTTAAAAAAATTCTAAAAAATAAAAAGAAATAGAAAAAGAAAAAATATCAGAAGATCTAAGAAACAAATATCATTAGAAATGAAAAAAGAAAACCTTGTAATGAAAAAAAGTGACATTATGAAATAAAAATCCCCTGGAATTACTGATTGTTTACAACAAAAGTTTATTTATATTTACTTCATTTATTTATTTCAGAATTAATTTCAAAGCCATGTTTAATATTTGTTAAGACAGCATTCCATTTTCTATCCTCAAGTCTCAAACGTTTTGATGCTTGTGAATCTGTAATCTTTCATACAGGGATAATCTCATCACTTTTTTTTTGTCAATTTCTCAGCTTGGCTGTTGAGATTGAAAGCTTCAAGCAACCCAGCATCCTCCCCTCACTATTGGGGGAGTTTGTCTCTGAGCAGTGCTTTACTCTGCCAAAGGAGAAAAAATGCCGCCGCAAAAAGAGGTGTTGATCTGTGATATGATTATTCATGCTAAATCTCAAACATTTTTTTTTAGTGGCAGCGCAGCCAATTCCTTTTCTGATGTGTTAACACAGTATACCTGTACAACAGATTATGAGGTTTGGCCAGCTTAACAATATTTTTGTATGTCTCTTTTCTAGATGTTCTCATGGTTTCAGTAAAGCCTCTGACCTACATAGAGCACTTAAGAAGATAGAAGAAAAAAATGCTGCTGGGATGGGAATTTCATCAAGTGACAAAAAAAGACAGATTCCTGTTCGTCTTTATAAGCGATGCTTGAGGCTAAAGAAGGAAGCTGATATAGCAAAGCTCAAATGATGGAAGACTGAGCTGCTATGCACAGCAACAAGAAATATTTGAAAGCTCCACATTCCATGCAAAATTTTCTACTTTCTCTTTGATGTTGCAAAATGGGGAATGGTGTTTGATTGCTCCAACCCTAGAACATTGAAAGATATTTGTACGTATGCCTTTATCCTGTTGAAGCTTAAACCTAACTAATGAAGACTTATAATACAAAGCTGCAAATAAAATCACATTGTGTAATGAAAACAAATGTAAAATAAAATTGCTCTTTTTTTTATCTGTCTGATCTGTTGTTGGTTTCAATTATTTGATTTAAAGTGATTGCAAAGGTTATTTCACAAATTATTAAAAAGTGCAATTTTATTAAAAAGTAGAGAAAAGGAAACTTAATCTGTTTTTCCATGCTTTCAAAACATCCTACTCTGAAAGTTAAAATAACCCAAAACAGAACCCTTAAAAAAAACTACTTACTGGAATATTTATTCATTCAGATTTCTTTGCAACATCTGTAATGCTTTTAATGTTTTATGTAAAGCACTTTGAATGGTCTTGTTCATGAAATATGCTATACAAATAAATTTGCCTTGCCTTGCTTTACCATGTTTTTCACCAATCACTAACCTGAAATGGATATTCATTGCAACCCATTTAAAGCAGCTTTCATCTGCTTTTCATTCATTCATTTTCAATACCCACTTTATGCTGTTTGAGATTGTTGAAATTGTCTGTACAGATCAGGTTTGTGTGGTTCAACAGTACACTTCAAAGTCTATTCCAGAGGGGGTTTAGCATAGAAGACAGATGTTTTCATTTGCCTCAATTCTATGATAAATTTCTTTGAAAGTTTGGTTTAGGTTTTCCATACTTTGGTTTCAGCACCTCTATGTCTGCCATTTTTAAGTGACATTAGGAGAAGAGGAAGCAGCTCCCCAAAACAGTGTTTTGTCTAGTCTTGTCCTGTATTGTGGGCAGTAATTTTCACATTGTCACAGTGATTGGCAGCTGCTAAGCCAAGCCCATAACTTCTGATTGTTAGACCAAGATTTAATGAATAAAAGTACTCATGAAGCTTTTTTATTGGCATCATGCAGCTTTTCCTAATGATGATTCTAGCACACATTATTGAAAAGAATAAATATTTTTTTTATGCTTTTCAGAGAGAAATCTATTGCCTTTGACCAGATCAACATCTGCCACATTGTAATGGTTTTCACCCTGTAATTTCACTTTACAAATGCAATTTTGTGTAAGTTAACATTAGCATCAGGGATAAAGGGATAAATCAGGGATGTCCAGCTCTGATCATAAAGGGCCAGAATCCTGCAGGTTTTCCATGTATCCCTGCTTCAAAACAATTTTACTCAAATTAATGAGTCATTGTGCAGAACTCTATAGGCTGTTGGATCCATTTAATTTGAATTAGGTGTTTTTGAAGCAGGGATACATAGAAAACCTGCTGGATTGCGGCCCTCGTAGGATCAAATTGAGTATTAGTGCCATAGAGCAATGACGATGTGGAGTGTTTGCAATGACAGTAGTCAACCGGACAGTGGCCCTCGAGGACCGACTTTGGACACTATAATAACTCATGTAATAGAAGACACTTTTGAGCAGTGTTTGTCTTCTAAAACTACATTCCTGCTTGGTTTGATTAAAAAAAGAAGTGTAAAATGTAGACTCCCAATTACATAATAATTGTTATATATTTGGTAAAATAAGTAATTGTTACAAATACTAAAATAAACTCAAGAATTTTTGACAGTTATTCGCCTGTCGCGCGGTGCATGCTGGGAGCAGTTAGTTGGCCTTGGAAACATGGCGTCGCACTGACAGCCTGGTGACTCCCGTTATCTTCTTTAGGCACTGACACGGCGGCTGGGCCGGCAGTGGAGCTGTCTACATTTATATTTTAACCGAGAAATAAAATAGCTATAGATGCATTCTTCCTCCTGAGAAGACCGTCTTTTAAACGGTGCGACGCAATAACGGATTTAGTACGGGTGTCACGCCCACTCTGCTCGGTAACGTTAAAACGATACCGTACGGTAAGTTAGCTCCGCTTCAGCTAACCGAGCCACCAAGCTAGCAGCTGCTGTTAGCCCTACAGTAATGTATTATGAAGACCTGCCACTACTGCTCTTTTACTGCCTGGCTGTCGTCTGTTAGCTCCCAAACTACCACAATAGTCTGCCCTGTCAGACCCCATCGTGAGACAAGACTGTTACTGTAGCGACAGTTATGTTATCTTATGTCGCTAGCAGGTTGACTAGGGCGTTTCTGTCATTCTATCACTGAATTTTTAATGTTCGACCCTTTTGGCATTACTGTCGGAGGAGAGAGCGATGGGCTCTGGGTCGGTGGATTCGTCCCAGTGGCTTTCAGTAAAGGAGGAGACAATATTTCTCCATGACGGGCTCATTCGGGTCACAGATCTGGCCGAGCTGCCCAGTGAAATTGGAGTGTCAGAACAGGGGGACACCGAGCAAGAGGTGGGTGAAAGCCATAACACACACACGGAGCCATACAAAAGAGTTGTACACGAAAAACATGGTCAGGGTGTCACTTAGTTTATTGTTGTGTAATATGTTTTCAGTGTCACTTCCAACACACTCGGCGATAACAGCAGCACAGACTATTGCAAGTTTCCTGCTCCGCTCGTTACTGACTAACCGCCAGTCCGCTGTTCTCAACCAGTTCCTGCCTATTTTATTTCAAAATATTAGCTTTACGATTCAATCTACCTTAATGCAATCACAAATGTTAGTAAATTTGTATACTCATAAGCATGTTGTTTCTGTAAATGACCCGTTTTAAATAAGGTGGGTATGATTCAGTTCCTCATATTATTTTCAATTAAATGATATCCTTGGTGTGTTGTACATTAAGGTACACTTGATATCAAATAGAAGTCCACAGAGGTCACTCAGACTGTGCAGCCAATATTCATTTTAACAACAAAGCTGTGTATTTTGTCCAAATGTGTTTACTTGGCTAATAATTGGCTCATATGCATAGCTCTTGTGGCATCCTATTGTTTGATGAACCTTGCCAAGTGCCATATTCTCAAAATAGGTCTAGAAAAGTAGTTGTCATCATGCCTATATTTTTATTTTATTATTTTTTTCCTGTCTACTTCAAGGAGCAATTCTGATTCCGTTTTGGATGCTATAATATATATATTATGCATACATTACATGATTTCAAGGTCACTCATTTTCTGTTTTAACATATATTGGATATTTCTTACCCTAAAATAATGAATCAATGTTTGAATGTGGATTTTAAAGTTCACGTTTAGATTTTTTGTCAAATTAATTTTACTGTGAAGGTTAAGGATCAGGAATACTTTACAATATTCTGGCAGAAACTTTGCGTTAACAATGTATATTTACAGCCTCACTATCTAGCTGTATAAAGCTACAACTAGTGGCATCCATCACTTTGTAGAAGACATACTCCTGTCACATCTTAACAAAGTGGTATATAATGTCTGGCCTGTGTATGCATCCAATGTTTGGCATCTATTGAATGTAATCAGTGGACAGGATGAACATGTAGTCATGTGAATTAAGATCAGTTTAAAACTTTTTGTTACATCAAAAGTCACATGAGCTTGACAACCAATTGCTATTGTAGATTAGTATTTTTCATTACTGATTACTAATTCCCGATTTAATCTTTTGTTGGGACTGGGCTGTACAACCACCTTTTGAAATTCAGCCTGGATGTAATACAATAACATAACCACGTTTTTCTTTGTCAAGTATGGTACTTTAATTGGCTTTTTTTCCCCCAATTCTCTCCTTTAATTTGAATATTATACAAAGATTTGATCTAAGATCCCTTGGTAATCTCACTACTTTCAATCTGTTATGTTCTTTGCTCAGTTCTTATTTGTGTTAAAACTACAACAACTGAAGGATCATGTTTTGCTATTCAGCCTACTTATTAATTAAGCAGCAGGGATGAATTGAGGACTGTTTAGTGCTTTTACTTTGGTCTGATCAGGATTGGCAACATTTCTTTGTCAAAGTTTGTTATCGTGTCAATCACAGTGGCCTTCAATGTGGTGAATATTTTTATTTCATTTTTATGTGGGAAGTATGGAGGTTTTGTAGCAATCAGTTATACAGTGTCATACAGTATATTCTATGAATTCGAGACACATCTGTTGAATACAAACTATGGTTACATTAGATGTGGGATAGTTTAGCCTTAGCATAAGTGTAACAACATGCATGTTGGAACAAATCATTTGGTCGAAATATGAATTTAAGCCTTTTCATATTTGGTCCCACATTACCTAGTCCTTAAAAAAAATCCCAGCAACCTCAGTTTGTGCTTTTAATCCTGGTTATTTTCAGATTCTCCACATTTCTGTCTATCCTTGTCCAACTTTAAGAGACTGACTGGGTCATTCAGTGCTGTTTTCGTAGGTGTTGTGATGCTGACTATTTTTATCCACTGGTAGCAGTGTTTTGCAGAGCAAGGTGGAGAAGGCCCAGCATGCAGTTAAGGGGTGTTACTGTAACATAAGTAGCATATCTGAAATTGAGTCAATACAAATTGTGCCTGCTAAATGGTATAATGGATTTTTTTTCCTAGTCCATGATCTGTAGGCCACAGAGTGTAATCAATATCTGAAAATGCTGCCTAAGTGCACATGAGGCACATTGTTTTACTTGTGATATGCAATACCTAATGTGCATTGCTTTCTCTGACCATTAGTCCACAATACTGTAGAGATGAGTTTATTCTGTTATGATGATTCATAGAATATCCGGTTCTATAAAATCTACTGATGAATAATAGGTGTATAACCATTTTACTTTTTTCTTTTACTGAGAGATATTTATTCCCTATTAATTTACAAAGTAACCAGATGTTTGAAATTATATATTGGTAAAACTTTGGTCCCCGGAGGAGTTGAACACAGAGATGTGTTGAACAGCACTAATTACAATCCTAACTGAAGTTCCGGTCTTTACTTCTGTGTTCCTCTTCTACAAATATTCCAACTTACTGTGAAGATTCAAGTGTATTTAGCCACTCTCTGTGAGGAAATAACCAATGTGTTGATCCATTTGGTCATTTTAAGATAATTCATTTTGTTTTTTACAAGAACTTGCAGGCAGATTTGTCCCAGATTTGACAGCTGCCACTGTATACATCTTTTTCTCCTTCCTTACTTTATATCTCTGTCTTTCAGATTCTTACATTTGAGACGAAGAATCCTATAGAGCTTGCTGAACGCCTGCGTACTGTCTGTGGGAATCAGAGCAATGCGTATGCTCGTCTGTTGGAGTACCGTCTCAATGCCCTGCGTGGTCTGTGGGGGGCGCAACGGCAGCTGGCCCTGGAGGAGCAGCAGGACAGAGAGGGGACTGGAGGTGCTGATGAGGAGACCTTGGCCTTGCTCAAAAGACAAGGTCTGCTCCAGCAACCTGAGCAGGCGCCCTTCACTTCTCGTGTCGGTCTGTTGCTGGTCTTCCCCCTTTTGCAATCCCAAACTCGCAGTGACCCAGCACTCTGCGGTGTCACTGCGGAAGTACTGCTAGCCTGCCTCCGGGACTGCCAGCCGCTCAGTCTCAGCAAAGAGCCTGCCGACTGCCTCAATGGCCTTGAGGGACTCTTGTGCTCCTGGCTAGAAGATGGTGCCCAGGAGTCAGGCCAGCCCCAGGGGCAGGCTCGGTCACAGATTCTACACACACAGAGACAGCGGGAAAATGCTGCTGCTGCGCTAGTGGCTCTTGCATGTGCCAGGTGAGGTCATACTTCGTGTTTTTGCTGTCCCAAATCTGCAGTTCTTTATTGTATTTCTGATGGCTCTTGTACACAGTGTATTAATCCATTAACATTTTCTAAAAGCACATTTAAGTATTACTTTCCAGAAGGCATATTGTTACTAAGTAGTCAACAAGAACTCAGTAAGATGTAAAAGCTGTGAAAATAATATGATTAAGGAAATCTTGTGTGAAATTTCTCTCAATCTATTAGTTACATGACTCTCAAGAAAGTAAGTTATTCTGGGCTGTCACATCTAAAATAAACATCTAACTGACCATCTAATCAGTTTTTCTTTCCAGTGTACATGCTACACAAATGATCATTATTGATTCAAATAAAAAAAAAATCCCAATCCATACTAGCAATCTTACTTCATGTTTGCATTATGATGTAACGGATTGGAAAAACATTTGGTGACAGTTATTATGTACCCTTAAATCTACAGACACAGATCAGATTTTATGCTCATTTTCAGAAAAGTACCCTGACCTCAAATTAGTGTTCACAATCAGTTTCCTGTAGAATTAACCATGTTTTGTCAGCATTAGCAACAAGCACTCGTTGACAACTGTTGTACTTGTACAAGACATCGTTTTGCCTCTTTCTGAAGCTTTGAAAAATGTTCTACAAAACCTACACAGTTGCTCAAAATTATTTTTCTTTAGAGAAGTGCAGAATGTGCTTGATTATGTTCATATTTGTGCTTGAACGCTGGCTTTTGTTGGTGGCACCTGATCTTGACTTGTCATAGCCAGAACTCTCCATTCTTTGTTTATCCTCAGCTGATAGCTTTTTGTTGTGGAGAACCATCCAGCAGCTATGGTGCCTTTTCACCCACAATGGGAGCTAATCAAAGGGCAATCAGCTTTACTCCCCCTGGCCTGTGAAAAAGCTGGATAGTTAGGCTCTATGTGAGAAGGTTAAGTAACCAAATGGGCTCCTTTGCCATGTGCTTTAATATCAGTTGTTGATAATCTTTCACATAACAAGGCATTCATATGTGTTGCATGTGCAACATGTATAAACTGAAAGAGATATTTGTAGTAATCTAGCTTATGACAGGGTCTCTGTAGATGTTGCCAGTAGCATTGACATATTACACACTAGTGGAAAATTCTGTAGTTATGTTTTCTTTCTGTTTTATATTCAATATGATTGTCTTAATGTTGTCACCACATTTGTTACCATACTTTTGTGAAACCTGAATTTTTGTTTTTAAAGCTGCAGTAACAGGTTGTTGTATGATACTAAAGTAATTGTTTCTTCGCACAGATATTTTCATGAAATACAGATTTACATAAATGTGTTTAGTTAGGTTAGTTCAATCATTGATCAATCCTACTGATCAAAATAGGTGGTCCATTCCACCCTGAAGAGAATCGTGGTGTAATATAATATCTGTGTTACAATCTAATGGAAAGGTTTTTGTACTCTGTTAAAAAAAAAAAAAAAACATTTTAATTAACAATTTAATTCCCTTCCCATCAGACCCCTTCCTTTCTTTAAGCTGAGTTATTATTCCTCCTGCATTTTAAGAAGTGCTCAACTGTGAGCTTTCACTTGGGTTTCATACTTCTTGCCAAACTATTTTCTAGGGGTTCTTTGAAGACACTCATCCACACAGTTCACCTGCTGCAAAAACAAACTGATCTAGGCCATCTCCCAGTGTCAGATGTGCTTTACAGGTGAGAAAGATTCTTTGGTTCAACTGATTAACAACTGCTAATCACTTTATCAACACGTAACCACTTTGAATCTCTCCTGCTTAAGACTTTTGCTCCTCGAAGGAGGCCCGGGCTCTCCATCCTGTCTCTTGGGGGGCAAACACAGTGTATCCTGGGGTTTTGAGGACATGCTGCCCACACCTGACAATTCTGCTGGAGGTACAGAGAGTAAAGGTAAAAACTATTCAAAACAATTTGTGTGATTCTCTTTTTATATATCTTTAGCCTTCAGTTTGTTTATAGTCCCATTTGTTTGTCATGCAACTCATACTAAAGTCATCATGAAGGATAGAAGGACGTTGTCCCTTTTTAATGTCATTTGACTACACTTTACCATACCAACAAACATTATGAAAAGCTATCAACCTTGGGTGAAACTAAAGAGAGGAATATCACTGGCTTAGGAGACAACGCATAGAAAGCAAGAGTGATGTCTCACTCTCCATCGATCGATCAGTTGACCTTGTAGTGTGATGGAAGCTGATCAAGGCATATATTCATGCATATTTACATTTTAAGATCGCTTGACACTTCCTCTGTTTTGAGTACTTTTGATCAGATCTGTAAAGATATTGCAATTCTTACATTTGAAAAAGGGGACAAAGGATAAAGATGGTCCAGCTTTATTAGCATCCTGATTTTCTCACCTGGTTTTGTCCTCTACTCTTTTTGATCCCTAATTGTACCTTTGATTGACTTGACTTTTGATTGGTTTTTGATATGCCTTTCATTTACCCCCTACCAATTTTCTTTTTGTGTGTGTGTGCTTCTTCCAGACACAGACCTAGGTCGCTGTCTAGCCACAGATGGGCTATATCTATATACCACTAATTCCTCTGGGAGAGGGCTCAGCAAGCTTGGCTCTGGTTTACATGGGACACTGAGGTAATGTGACACTCATTCCAACATGCATTTCTTCATTTGTAGCATTGAGTGAGCATGAGAAGACAAAGACAGAAGGAGCAGGGAAATACTGAAAATACCTCTTCTTCACTTATCCATCCAAAGTCAGCAATGGGGTCACTCTATTTCTGGGAGATTTTTAAGCCAATGTACATGCAATAGACAATCAATGCTAATGTTTTTAATGACTTCATTTGGACAGACTCACTGTGCGTGTATTTAATGTCATGCTGTGGCAACAAATTAATTAAATTGCATGGCAAAGGCAAGTTTTTTCTAAAATGTTTTTAGAACTCAGAGGGCTCACTTAAACTTATGTTTATTTTGAATTATATTTGTCACTTGTAAAAGCTTGCAAAAAAGATGTGGTGTCAAATCTTGGCAAGTGAGCATGCTAATTGTATGTTGGAAAATATTTGTTTTGTTGATTCCAGAAATATTCAAAATATTTCTTTTGGAAATGAACAATCTATTAAGAAATTAGATCCAGATAAGGATGATTCCTCTCCTCACAGTCGGGGATGACTGCAACAAACTGCACTGATGTGGTGTTGAAGCAGGACTAACCATACCAAACCATGCTAATCAATTCACTTGTGTTCTTCTGATTGTGACTGTTTTCAGCATGACTTGGCATGACAAGTAGCTTGCTTACATTTTTAATTTATGGACATACTGTCAATAACTGTGATAAACATAATGCTTTACTCTGATTCATCATTTCCACTGTATGTAAAAGACAAGATGCCTTTGAAGACTATACTTTTTTATACTATGACATCTAAAGATTCTGCATTCTGATTGTTTGTACTGTGTTAACTGTTAGTTGCTGGACAGACTTTTTATTTAGCTGTTTTAAAGAAGGCAACTGCTGAGCCTCAGGTGAAGATATTGGAGCCAGGATATTTTTGTCTAATCACTACCAACAAATTAAAAAAGGATCAATGGAGCTTTAAGCGAGTGTCATACTTGGATGAATCTCAAAGGTCAAGTCAGCTATTAGTAATAACAGAAAAAAGGACTTAAATAGAAGACCTAAATAATACAAGAAACTCTTTTAAACCAATATGCTTCTTCTTCATGAAAAATAATGATAATATCACATTTGGTCATATAGATTATGTCAAATGATTATTATCCAGTTTACAGAGCAGTAAAATCAATCCTCTATATTTGTGTAGGGGTTTTGTGTATTGTCGAAATGAAGAGTTGGAGCCTGGCTGGGTGGTGTTCAGTAGCGGTCGCCTCCTCCACCGTCCCTCCTCCTTTGATGCCAAGCCTCATCAGCTGTGCCAGGTCGTTGACCCCTTCACCCTCCAGGTATTGTCTATTTTCAGTGCATTATTATGAATTGATTCTTGAATTATTCTATAAATTTTACATACTGGATACATATCATTTAAAAAAAAAATCTCATACAATATCCAACTGTTTCCCATTTTAATGCACAGTTGAAATAATTGTGAACTGATGATTTAACATGGATTTATCATACAAATGATGTGAATGAAAATGTAAAGTGCAGTAATATTTGCATTATACACATTTTTATTTGCAGTAGAATGTGCAGTATATTAAGTTTTAAGGATAGCCTTTTAAAATCCAATTATTTAAAAGAATCTGTTGAATTATCAAGTATAGTCAGATCTTATGTTCACTGTTTTATGTTCAGGTGTGCCAGATTGTGCCCACGCCAGCCCATCACTTCCCTGTGGGCAGCAGCATGACCACACTGCACCTGTGTTCAGATGGAACCTACCTGTACTGGGTCTGGTCCCCAGCCAGTCTCAATGAGAAAACACAGAAAGGCCACTCTGTCTTCATGGATGTCTTTCACCTGTCGGTGTGTGCTACATACTCTGCAGTACAGTTTTAGCTGTTCTAGTTTTGTGCTTGTCTGTATTTAATTGTTGTTTTCTCTTTTTCTACCATGACACAGACCCAGACAGGGTTGTGTGTTGCAGACGTGTTACAGGAGAGGGTTATCCTTACTCGCAAAGAGGGCGAGTCTTCCAAGTGCTTGAATGAACTTCTCTTGAGTCGAATGTCACGCTTCCGGGCCTCCCATTCTGCCACATTGGCTGCTCTCACAGGCTCTGCAATCACCAACACTGTTAAAGAGGAGCAGTCTGGTAATAGTAGAAAAGTTATAATGATCAAAAACAAAACCATGCATGTTGAAATATGCAAATACTTTGATAGTATTGCTTTTTTCACATTACCGTATGACACTTAGAGTGTAATTCTTTTGTAGCTGTCAACACCAGCTGCGGACTCCCTCTAAAGACTCTGAGAAGGACCCCGATGTATGTGTGTGGAACCTATCTTGTTATGCTGGTCTCACCTCCTGGTGTATCTGGTAGCTCTGCCACACGGTCCCTATTTGGAGGTACCAGCAGCCTGTCTTCTCTTAAAAGTAAGCACATAGATTGCTCAATCTCGTCTATTTTGAGTTGTTTTGTGAAATAAGATGCCCTAGTTAAATATCAATGATGAGTATAGCTGTGTTATATTGTTTTAAAGATTAGAAAATAAAGCAAAACTTGTTAATTGGTCCAGGGAGCCTTTGTAAGATCAGACCAGGGACAATAGATGAAACAGATGAAAATTACCACTTTGGCTAAATCTGGTATATTTAAGATTTTCCTTTGTTTTTAAGATTCTCTGTCGCTGTCAAATAAGTTAATTCAATAGTCAATGAAAATTTTGGTAAAAAAAAAAGGATGGTCTTCTGCAATACTTTTTACTATTATGTTTGCTAAGTATGATTGTTAATTTCTGTCCAGTTTTAGCCTCCAGCCTCGTCTTTAACCTGGCTGATGGTCAGTTCAGCAGCCGTGCAGACCTCATTGATGCTCCTGGCAGTTCTCTTGGCAGGGGAGCCCAGGTGGCAGGACTAGGTGAGCTTAAATTTATTTTAATTAGCTATAACATCTTGAATTCACAGAAAGCTGTCTCAAGTGGACAAGTGTGCCTTACTCACATATATTTATGTAATCTTTGACTTCAAAGGAGCCTGTTATGATGCACTGAACAACTTGATCTGGACCTGCTCCAGTGATTACATAGATCAGTGGTGCAATCCTGGGAACCAAGCATTTCATCATGTGTGCCATAGGCTCAGTGTTAGCCATGTCATCAAAGAACCCAAAGGTAAACATAAACTGCACTGATAAGGCATGTTTCTCTTTATTTTGTGATATCAGTTGTTTGATTATATGCAAAACTTTTCCTTTCACAGAGGAGGCAGTGGCCACTGGTGAGGTGATCAACCAGCTACTTCATCATGTAGGTGCTATGTGTATCCACCAGCTCAACCTGCTAGCAGCCAGCAGCAACAGCTTGCCTCTGGGAGCCCTGCTGGGTAAACAACATCCCATTGAGGCCCGTCACTTCAGCAGCATCTGTGACATTATGGAAAAAGCCATGGTGAACGGAGATACCTGCATCATTCGCTGCATCTTGGTGGTGTTCCAGGTCAGTCTTAAATGCAGTTTGGCTATGTTATGTGGAAAGTAACTTAGTCATTTCCGCTAATTTTGAGGTAATTCATTTATTTCTATCTTAACCAGGTGGTTTTCAGGTTTTTCAATCCTCAGTCGGAGCAAAATAGAGAGAGTGTGCGTCGTTCAGGTCTACTCCTGTGGCAGTTACTCATGGCTCCAGTGGATCAGATAGGAACAGAGATTCAGAAAGAAGTCTGCCTGGCCATTAGGTTTGTCATAAATGCTATATAAAATCCACATACACTACAGTATATCATGTATTGTATAGGAAGCAGTTAATGGTTAAATGTCTTCATCTATAATTGTATTTTCATCAACTGCTACCACTTCTCTTTCCTCTGTAGCTCAGGCCTGAATACTTTGTATCAGGGGGAGGCTGAACTCAACAAACTGCTGAAACTGGTTCTAACTGAAGGTGACTTTTGGAGAAACTAGCTATTGCACATGGTTGGCACTTAATGTGTTTTGTTCTCATCATGTCTCATGTTCTGCATTTTGTGATTAATAGGTGAAAGAAACAGTGGTTTGTCTCAACTTCGGGATGTCATCCTTACCAACCTGGCAGACCATCTGCAGAATAATAGATTTGGGAGTGAAGAAGATGACCACTACATGTAAGTGGCAGCCCTACCCCAACAATATCACATCTTAGTTAAAAAACATACAAACAAACAACTCACTTTTTCTTTGAGATACATGCTTATTGAAAGTTATATAAACATCCCTCTTCTACAGACTAAATGATGAACTGCTGCACTGGATCCTTAAGACTGTAGTCCGGGAATCTTGCCTCCTCATCACCAAATGTCAGACTGTTGCCAGAGATGACTTCCAGAAGATGCTCTCCACTGTGCCAGTATGATTATTTGTTCTGCATCATTTAAATGTCTGTGCTGTGCAAGCTTTGATCAATTGAACTCTTTCCAACTCTAAATGTTTTTCCCTTTTCTAAGGTGGTCTCACCTAGCCTGCGCTACCTCATGGCTGTTCAAAATCATCTCCTCAGTAATACCATTCTTATCCGTCCGGATGATAATGACGACAGTGACAGCTCCCTACAAGGGGAAACAATGAAGGTACAGGTAAACATCCCCTTTAACTATCCCTACCTCTGTGCATGTGCAGTCTGTGTTTCTGTCAATGAGAAACCAACTCATCCAAAAAAGCAATGGGTTATAAAAGTTCTGCAAGTTTACTGCTTGAAATTTTGTTCACATTACAGGTTGAGTTAGCACTGCTCTATCTTATAAGTATATGTTCATTCTTGATATAGGTTATGCTGGTTAATGGAAGAAAACAGCTTCACATCTGTTAAGCAGCTGCTAAAATTTTGCTCATCTGTTGACCTGTGATGTTTCCATATTGCATGATTGTTATAGCTGAAAACCTCTGAGGCAGTGTTACATAAGTGTGGGCATATTCTGTTGCTTTGTTTTCAGGAACTACAAAGCAACATCCTGTCCCTAGCAACTAAAATCCTGGTGGGATGTGATGAAGTACTGGAGACCCTGCAGCAGGTGACCACAGCTCTGATTAACAGCGACATACTTGATAAAGAGAACAGGTGAACCTTTAATTTAATATTTTCTTCAAGTAGTTGCACTTATGTTACAATATTGCATGAGCTGTCATCTACTAAACAGGAGGTCGGCAGTTCGATTCCCCTGACTACATGTCGAAGTGTCCTTGGGCAAGACACTGAACCCTA
>JAOXYM010000012.1:20737121-20754385 GCA_028567055.1 Leptatherina wallacei | reverse complement strand
CGCAGTAACTGGCACATTTACTGATTCTTCATCTCTGCACTATAGGTGGTAGGTAAAGGAGTACTGGGGAGTGTGGGCATAGTTATGTCCATAAATGAGCAGGAGGGCATTGCTACTGTAAAGTTTCCTTCCTGTGAGTATAGGAGAGCTTGCAAAGCGTCAGATGTCCTCACAGTTCCAATATCACGCCTCTGCACTCCAAGATCTGAGGTAAGGATTACAGCCACATTACAATTTTTTATTTTCAGGAAAATGGCAACCCGAATCTTAAACCTTTTTCACTCTCTCCTTTTTTCCCCATCCCTCAACAGGCTCTCCCCCTTTATAAACTATCAATCACAGAAAAGGTGGTTCAAGCAGTGCAGTCTATGCTTCTGCCACAAGAGGGCAGTCTCTCCATTCACACTTCTCTACCAGCTACAGGAGATGGTTCCAGCCCAGTCATGGCTGCAGTGCGGCTACTAGCTGAAATCAGAACTAGGTTAGTAAATACCACTGCAGATAAACTTGCTTAAAATATGGGCAGTTAATTCTCTTAGTGAGCGTAAATGTTATTCTGTTATGCTACAAATCCTCAAGGTTTGCCACGTCCCTTTATTTTCCCAGGGCTTGTTTAGTGATGGCACAGTTACTGGAGGATAGCTCCTTCTGTGAAGAGTTCATACAGCAATGTCCAGCTGCTGTTGAGGTTCTCAACCTAGTTGCGCAGGAGTGCAGCCCTGGTGAGCATGTCAGATCATATGAGCAGCTAAAACTTCTCAGCACAATACCATGTTTGTATGACAGATTTTTCCATCCTTTGCAGGAGAGCGCCTCAGCATGGTTGAGGCTCAATGTGAAAGAGTAAGGATGCTGTACAGGGACTGTGCTAGGCCACCACCTCCACCCATGCAGACAGACAGGCGGCAGGTGATAATTACTGTCTTTGTACTTTTGTTGTTGTTAAGTCAGCAGCAGCAAACGCACGATTTCCCACTTGTGTAAAGTGTGTAGAACTGCTTTATTAGAAAAGTAACATCATTTAACTCATTGGCTGCCAGCCATATTTATAGCAGAGAGCTCCATCCTGCCAGTGTTTTGGAGCATTTGGGCTCATCTTTCAGGACTCACAGAATATAGAGTTCTAGGATTACAGAAACATTGAGACTACCAAAAGAAAGTTTAGACTCTCTTCTTATATATGAAAAAAAAGTTTGTTTCTAGCAATCTCATTGACTGCCAACGACACCAAATGGCATCGTTGGCAGTCAATGAGTTAAGATGGTGGGGAATATTTTTTTTCAGTCTGCCTGAGGAGTTTTAGCTAACCATATCTATTTTAAAATAGACCTAACCTCAGTCTTTAAAACATATTTGAAATGTGATGAAAATGTTTTCACTGATGAGTATGAACTTGTTTTACTTTTTTACGTCTCAGTTTTTAAAGCATTCAATAGTCACATTTTTCTTGCGTCTCCTTATTCCTTCAATGTGCTCATCATGCCAGCCCAAGGAAATCACCTGGTGTCCATCCAGAGTTTTCCCTCCGGTTCGTGCCTGCATGTTTTCATCCCGCCTCACCTCTGTCACCTTCTTGGCTGATCCAAGTGCTGGAGGAGGGCTGCCCCGAGGAACTTTCATCTATGCCACCTCTCCTGTACCTATTCAGGTGGGCACATTACAGTTAACTCCTGCAGTTATATTTGTAGTCTCCGCTTGTTGTAACAAGTATTCAGTGAAGCATGTCTTGCTCAGTTTGTTCCTCTTTGACCCCACAGGCGCCATCCTTTTACTGGGAGATAGAAATTGGCTCCTATGGAGACTCTGAGGAGGACAGTGGCCCAATTGTGTCCTTTGGTTTTGCAACAGAGGCAGAGAAGAGAGACGGAGCATGGACCAACCCTGTTGGCACATGTCTGTTTCATAAGTATGTTCACTTGTATATTAAATCTGAGAGATTCCAAATTCTTCTTTTTTTTTCTTCTAATTCTTGATTCCTGACTTTATTGCTGACTTCCATTTTCTATTTTTCTTTCTGCCGCCTTTTCTGTATGTTTGTCTGCTGTGTGTCAGTAATGGTAGGGCAGTGCATTATAACGGCTCCAGTTTACTGCAGTGGAAGAGTGTCAGACTGGATGTGGCTCTACTCCCTGGTGAGATACTGGAATAGATATGAATCTTATGTGTTTATTGTTAGGTTTACTCATTGTATAAATTTTAAGTAGACATGTACAGGTATGTTATGGATTTGAAATAGACTCTTGATAAGTAGCTCTATGGCTGCTTATTTCATACAAGGATTTTTGCTGGTGCATCCTACTTCCATAAGCCAGCATTTAAATTGTGTGATTTTACTAATTCTTTATATACAATGACTTTCCGTTTCTTGAAATGCAGGTGACGTTGCTGGAATTGGATGGGAACGTTCTGAGGGTACTCCTCCACCACCTGGTCAGGCCCCCAAAGGCAGAGTCTACTTTACTTACTGTGGCCAGCGACTCGGCCCTGTTCTTGATGATGTAGCTGGTGGAATGTGGCCCCTGGTACACATTCAAAAGAAGGTAAGTTTCTGCTCATAAAACATTTTGGGTTTTTTTCTTCTTAATTTTTTTATTTTTATTTCTTACTGTTGTGAAGCTGAAAGTTCATTTGGAAAATTTATTTGCATTATTCATCATATCTGTTTTGTTTATCACCATTTCTTTGTAGAACTCAAAGATTCGTGCCAACTTTGGAAACCGGCCTTTTGCATATGCAGAAGGCCAAGCACACAGGAATGCAGCTGACTTGTGTATAGACCTTGCAGAGGAAATAAGTGCAAATTTTGAAGCACTTCCCTTTGCCATGGCCTCAGACAGCGATAATGATGCAGGTGCAAGTGTTACTTCAGACTCTGGCTCTCATGGACCGCCTTGTAGGATTGCAGCTGTTGCAGTTGCTCAGCAACGTACGTCTTTCACATTCGTCTCAGTTTTAGTCTAAATTCCACATTTTCCCTTTTTTGCTTGTTCTGCAAGTTTTGTTCATTCTGAATTTCTCTTTCTGGTTGGAATAGAGTACAACAGCGACCTATCATGCTATTACAAAGTGGAGCTGAGCTACGAGAACCTTGTCACTTCTGGTCCTGACCCTCATCCCCCACCTATCGCAGATGATGAGAGTGATGACGAGGATGATGATGATGTCCCAAGAGTGAGTAAAATCCCCACTTCTCCAGTTTGACAGGTAAAAGTTTTCTTTCGGTGTATTTCATTATTAATTTTGGTTTGGTTTCACAGGAGGATCACTACGCTCTTCTAGTGAAGGCTTGGGAGACAAAAGTGTTCCCTACAATTCGTAGGCGTTTCCGTAATGAGGCAGAAAGGAAATCTGGCCTGGACCAAATCAAGGGAGCTCTTCAGCTGGGTAAAGAATGAAAAATGATCCCTGCAGTATAATTAGGGGTCTGTTATAACAGCAAATTACCATAACAAAACATTAGATCTATATTGTCAACATCATTAAAATAAAACAGGGTAAAAAACGGCATCATATGGGTCAGTGATGTTGGTGCTTCTTATATAGCATTAATCATAATAAGTAGAGTTTTTTTTAACTATTATAAATGAAACTGGGGAACATGATATATATGTGGAATATAAATTGTGCTGAAGTGGTAATAATATTGTTGCATTGAGGCTCTTACAGCAAGGAATTTAGTCCTTCAACTAATTGTAGCAAACTCCAGAAATTTGTGCCACAGTGCAGCGAACAGCTGTGCTTGATCGCCGTTTAAATATCAAAGTTAATTAAATAAATAAACTCAAGCTTTTCCATTTCAGGGATATGTTTGTTTGTTTTTTTTCCTCATTTATTTGCAACACTAGCTCTATGATCTGTGTCCTTGGAAACAGGCATGGTGGACATTGCAAGGCAGACAGTGGAGTTCCTGTATGAAGAGAATGGTGGCATTCCTCGCGATCTCTACCTCCCTACTATTGAGGATATTAAAGATGAGGCCAACAAGTTCACTATTGACAAAGTTCGTAAAGGTACCAAAAAATTTCATAACTGGATAAAAAAAATCTTTTAAACATTTTCTCTGTTGTGTCAAACATGCTGTACTTTTATATATTCGTCACTTTACTGACTTTAAGATAACGCACTTTTTCAACACAGGGTTGACTGTGGTCATCCGCTGTCCCGACAGCAACAATACCAACAGCACTACAGGGGGAACAGCATTGCCTAAATTTGCTATCCGAGGCATGTTAAAGACTTTTGGCTTGCATGGGGTGGTGCTGGATGTTGACTCTGTAAGTACAATAATTTGTGATTCAGTTTTTTTTGTTGTTTTTTTTAACCATCACCATTTATTTATCTGTAAACTAATTTGTTTGTGAATGAATTGAAAGGTGAATGAGCTGGTGCAGGTGGAGACATACCTGCGCAGTGAAGGTGTGCTTGTCAGATATTGGTACCCTATTGAGATGCTTGAACGCCCACCAGCTGGATCTCGGCGCACTGCTGCTAATGGCTTAGTCTCATTGGACAGTAGCAACATTCAGATCCACAGGTAACATGGATCCATTGTGAATGAGCACTATATATCTAAATCCTGCATCTGAGCTCAAAATCTGTTTGACTGCTTTGCTGTAGGGAACTTCTTCGCTGTGAAAGTGCACTGGCCCGCTTGTACTGCCGTATGGCCTTGCTCAACATCTTTGCCCCCAAGAGTCCCCACACATTCACTCGTCTCTTCCATATACCTGCTATCCGTGACATCACCTTGGAACACCTGCAGCTTCTGTCTAATCAGCTACTGGCTCCACCTTTGCCTGGTGTGTATAAATAAATCTTTTAAATGTATCTCTGATTGTCATGAAAACTTTCTCTACTATTATAAATTTACTAATTGTGTTCTTCATGCAGATGGCACTATTAGTTCTAGTTCTATTCTGTTGGCTCAGTCGGTGCTTCACAACCTTGAGGGCCAAAGCTGCTCTCCCACAGACCTGTTTTATCAGGGCAATGCTCAGCCCATTCGGGAGTGGTTGACAGTGGCCATCACTCGTGCCTTGCATCAAGGAGAAGAGAGTTTACTGGAGCTCACAAAACAGATCTGTTGCTTCCTGCAGGTCAGCTCTGTCAGTCCAAGCATGATATGATACATTTGTTCCTGGTCACATACCCATAAGCTGTTAAACTTCTCTTAATCTTTATCAGAATGCACCTGAACAGTTTACATCTGAGGAGTTCCCTGTGACAGAGTCAAAGGTCAGCATGGATGTGAGTTTTCCAGGTGCTGCATTTGTGATCGTGTCGTGCAAAGAAAGCCAGTTAGGCTGTCGCAAAGAGTAAGTTGCATCTCGTGTATTAAATCAGGAATGATGAATTCTAAATCCTTATAATCAGTTCGGTTTGTATTTTTCTGTTGATTTTGATGTTCTCACATGTCTCCTAACCTCTATTAGCTCAAGCCTGTACAAGGCACCCTGGGCTCGAGTCATGGTGTATGGCCTGGGTCACAAAGTGCGCAGAAACGGTCAGCTAAATCTAATGGAGGCTGTGTGTTATCCTCTGGATGCCTCACCTACCAACACAGGCCTTACGCCCCCTCCCACCACCAATCAATACCCCTCTGTTATCATTCCCACTGATAAAGTACACATCAAACTGGGTGAGTATATACATCTCAAAGGAAACTGGTTGTTGTACCTATACAAAAGAACACATCATCCATGTCCTGGCTGCACTCCATTGGTTGCCTGTACATTTAAGGGTTTATTTGAAACTTCTTTTGTTTGCATTTAAATGTCTAAATTGTCTTGGCCCGCCTTACCTCTCTGGCTTCTTCACCCCTACTCACCTTCTCGGTCCCTCAGGTCAGCTGACCAGCTGCTCCTGCAGGCACTGTGGTCTAGGAAGAAGCTCAGAGGGGACAGGGCCTTCTCTATTGTTGCTCCACAGTTGTGGAATAATCTGCCTTTGTACTTCAGAGAGGCCCCTTCACTGTTCACTTTTAAAACTTGTCTTAAAATCCATTTTTATTCTTTGGCTTTCAACATCAGCAAGTCTTAGTTTTTTGTTTGATCTTTTTAATTGGTTTTAGTATGTTGGTTTTTAGTCGTTTTTATGTCTGATGTTTTTATTTGTATCATGATTATTTTTGTGTACAGCACTTTGTTCAGCTTTGGTTTTTTTAAAAGTGCTTTATAGATAAAGTTGGTATGGTTTAATACAGCGGGAAAAATATGTCACCTAGTAAAGTCTTTTAAAGTGTCCCTTTGTCTTGTATTGCAGGGGTGTCGCCTCCACCTGGTGCTGTGTTGGTGCTGCACTCCTTGCCGCTAGAGTTTCCTCTGGCCATGGCATTTGCTGAACAACTGTTGACATGGAAGCTGGGAGAGAGCAATGAACGATCAGAGGATGAACTGGACACAGTTCCCTCATCAGTACTGCTGCAGGTGGTAGAGCTGCTGGGTAGGATGTGCTCCTTTTATTTACATCATTTCTAAAATGTTTATTTAGTTTGCCTTAATGTTTAATTAACCATAGTACAATACAGTGTTGATATTCCCTATTGTTCTAAGTTTGGAATTGTAAAACATTTTGTCTGTAATTTTGGTATACAGTCTTTGGGTATTAAAAAAAATAAAAGTAAGACATCATAATTAAAACTTTTTTTTATTTTTGTGAAGACAGCATTTTCTAAAAAATAACGTTTCTGAGCTTGTTACACCCACATATTTTTTCTTAACCACCAGGTTCCAAAGTCAAAAAAATTCCAAAGCTTGCAAGATGAGTGATTCATGAAAAAAACTTCCACATAATCTAATATTTTCTTTCATGTTTTTAGGTGGTTTGCTCTGGACAACTGATCTGGCCCCTTCCATTAAAGAACTCGTCTTTCACTTGTTAGCTGAACTTTTGCGGAAGATCCATCACTTGGAGCAGCGCAAGAGCCCTGCTGGACTTTCCAGCTCAATTGCTCTACTGCTAAATCCCTGCCTCGCGGTACTCATGGCTCTACAGACAGAACTCCGAAAACTGTATGATCGGGAAACTCAGGGATGGACTACTGGAGGGGCTGGAGCAGGGGGGTCTTCATCTGGGGGCGTTGCATTGGCACTTGGGGCGGAGCAGAGCCGGTTCTCCACCTATTTCCACGCCTTAATGGAGGTGTGTCTGGCTGTGGCAGAGGTGACACTTCCCCTAAATGTTGGTAGTTCTTCAGTGGGAGCCCTATCCTCCACCAGTGCCCCTAACCTTAGTGACTCTTCATCGTCATCATCATCCTCTCCAGGCCAGACCCCACAGAGCCCAAGTCTGCTATCAAAACGTAAGAAAGTGAAGATGAAGCGTGAAAGAGCAGCAGCTGCAGTAGCAGCCGTGGTCTCTGGGAAACGAGGCAGTGGAGGAGCAAGGCTGTCAGAGAGCGATAGTGCCCTGCTGAACATGGCAGGTAGTAAACCTGAGGACATGCTATGGTTCCACCGCTGCCTCACTCTCCTCATGATTTTACGACATCTCGCTAATAAAGACCCACAGGGTTTAAGTGTAACCAGTGACTCAGTGACAGATGCCTGCCAGGCACTGGTGGGTCCCACTGCCCACAGTCGCTTGTTGGTGCTCTCAGGCATCCCCACACACCTGGAGGAGGCTGTAGTTCGAAATGCTATCCGCAGGGCTTGCAATGCACATGGGGGGCTCTTCAAAGATGAAGTCTTCATCCCCCTGCAGGAAGAAGACCCTAAAAAGAAAACAGCTGCAGTGTCAAGCCCTCAGGATGGCAAAGTGGGCCCTGAACCAGAGCGGACCTTCCCCAACAATGGGGGTCCTGAGAGTCCTGACAGCTCCAGCAGTGTCACTCCAGCTATGAGTGTGAGTGCTTCAGCTTCCACGAGCCAGACTTCCATCTGCAGTTCCTCTCAGGGGGTGTCCCGTACTGCCAGTGAGCTTTCTGTTGACCAAGAGCTTTTAGCAGTTCCACCTCTCACCCCTGCTGCTGCGTCTGCTGCTACATACCCTCAACAGGGTCCCCAAGACCCTCAGACGGTTTCTAGTCAGGAGAGTCTAGATACTTCTCTGTGCAGCACTGGAAGCCTGGGGAGTCTTGGCAGCTTGGGAGAGCCTCTCGACAGTGCAGAAACGCCGTCTGCATCAGATGGGGGCTCCATGCACACAGTCACTTCATTGGAAAGCAATGCAGTCGTTGCCAGGCCCATCAAAGGCTACGCTGTCATTGAGGTGGGTAATTGAGAGAACTGTGAATGTTCCAACTGTTGGAATTTGTCTTTGGAAAAGTTGATCAATAAACCGCTGAAATTTGTTTTCTGTTAAACAGGTTCGGTCTCGGGCCAAAGTAGAAAAGATTCGTGCTAGTCTTTTTAACAGCAGTGACCTGATTGGCTTGTCCAGTCTGGGAGGTGAAGAAGAGCTAATGGAGCTGACCAATGAGGAAATCCTCACTGCTTCTAGTGTGAACCAAAGCCTGTTTGACACACAGGGAAGCTCTGCACTTGAAGACTACTTCCTGGACAAATCAATCAAAGGTTCTAATCGGATATTTACAGCTTTTTCACAGTGTCATTATTCCAGCTAAACCAAAGTCTAAAATAATCTCTCTATGCTTCAAGGTGACAAGCTTGTACCTGGAGCACGAGATGTCCTCACGGATATTTTTAAGAGCTGTGTGCACTCAGAGCAGATGCTCAGCCTCACTCCGGCCAAACCTGTTAAAGTGTCAGAAATTTACCTCAGCAAGGAGCAGATCAACTCTCAGACCCCTGGAAACCTACTGCATACTTTCTTCACTAATGTTCGACCACCCAAGAAAGTGCTTGAAGATCAACTTACTCAGGTATGTGAGCTGAGCATTCCTATGTACACTCAAATCCCCTGCCTTCTGATTTGCTTCTACCCCAAAAATTGCTTTGTATACATTGGTGGAAATATTGGAATTTTAACACTGTATAGATAGTTATTTATACTTTTGGAGACTAATCTCCTATTTCCTGATTTGCAGACAGTTCTTGAATCATTTTCCAAATGTCTTGCCTTAGATCCTCCATTTGCTTCACATGTACATCAACATGTCAAAATACACATTTTCCTTCAGATTCTTAGAAAGTATGGAACCCCCAAGCCAAACAAGAACAAGTACAGCAAGGCAGGAAAAGAACAACATCAAGGGAAGGTAGTGAGTACCAAGAGACCCATCACCAAACCTCCCACCAAGGAAAAGTCTGTGCTCAACAGTGTCAGGTGAGTAATTTCTAGGACATTACTTCAGGAGCCAACAGGTGTGCAGGTGCATGAACAGGATAACTGAATCTATGTTGCTTGTCTCTTACTCCTGCCAGGACTGCACTGAGTGAGAAGAAGACAGTCCTGAAGCCAAAATCTCCTGAGAAATCTCGACCTGATGAGAAAGATGTAGAGAAATCTCCTGCTAAAAAAACTGAAGGTTGGAAAAAAGAAAAAAATAATTACAGACACTTTGCCACACGATCATTTAATACATTTGCTAGGATAGGCTCCAGCCTCCCATGGCCCTGCATTGGAGTAAGCAGGTATAGAAAATTGATAGTTGCTGGTAAAAAAATTTTGCTAATCAAGGTTAAAACTGTACAAGAATAAAGAACTTTAGAAGAGAGTTCTACATTTTGAAGAGCTTTAATGGCTAAAACCAACCAAAAATATGGATGACAATACTCTTAAACTAAAGCTCAGAGTTTGTAGTTTTATATTCATCATAAATCTGAAATGTAAATGTGCTTTGGTATGTAGCTGAAATTACAGACAATTGTGTCACTGTCCAAATATTTCAGGAACTTACTGAATGTTTCGCTACTTACTCATCAGTCCATTTCACTCTGTATATTTTGGTGGCATGTATAATTTGGTAATTAAGTGTACCATAAGCGTGTTTTTAGAGTTTGTCAGATACTGCTTGAAACTATGATTGTCTGATACCACATGAGAATAAAAGTATCTCATTTTCATTTTCCATAGTCCCAGAGGAGAAGTACTTAACACTGGAAGGCTTCCATAGGTTTGCTGTTGATCGTGCAAAGCAGGATGTCCGCAGCGTGTGGAGGGCCATTTTGGCTTGTGGCTATGACCTTCACTTTGAAAGGTGAGACTTGGATAGTCATGCCCTAAAACCAGCATTTCCACAGTGCACATTTTTACCCCAAAATTGAAATCAATAAAAAAGAACAGTTTGAGGGGTTAGTAGTTAATCACAACACTCATGTACATTCACTGTATTAACCTTAGAGTAAAAGTCAAAGCTCTTTATTTAACAGCACCTGTCTCTCTGTACTAGGTGCACCTGTATAGATACTCGTCATGCCCAGAAGGCCTGTAGAAAGTGGAGCTTGGAAATGGATGTGGCACTGGTACAGTACGTCAACAGACTGTGCCGTCACCTGGCAATCACACCAACCAGACTGCACCCCCATGAAGTATATCTGGACCCCAGTGATGCTCCTGATCCACGTGTGGCTTCTCTGCTCAGTGAGTGAATTGATTGCAGTCAGACAAAACATGTTTGTACGATTCTCCTACAGGGATATGTTTGCCTGAATCCATTTTATGTTATCTTTAAACAATATGTACCATATTTGCTGTGTTGATATGTCTGTAATCTAAAACTTTGTTTACAGATGTACCTGTGGAGAGCTTGCGCTTGCGCTTTGCTTTGCTGCAGTCTCTCAACAACACCCTGGAGAGTTTCTTCCTGCCGCTAGTGGAACTGAGACAGACACATACGTATCAGAACAGTATTGCAGCGCTTTTGTGTGAGGCCAAAGGTGAGCAGGATCTCAGCACATACCTAGCAGGGACAAAACCACCTGTGTGCTTTAACTGAATGTAAGCGTATTCAGCTATACAAGAATCGTTCTTATAAAAAGACTCACCACTTCTCCTGTTTTCACTGGAAACAGGTCTAATCTTCTATGACACAAAGGTCACAGTAATGAACAGAGTACTGAATGCCACAGTGCAGCGAACAGCTGACCATGCTGCTCCAGAGATTACACTGGATCCTCTAGAGATTGTTGGAGGTAGGCTTTTTTTTTCCACCTGTTCATTTTTTGTTGTTGTTTTTTTCCCCACTTTCGCAACAATTAGAATACATCTTGGCAAACTTTCATAATGTTTATGTGGCATTCGTTCCTCAGGGGAGATCCGATCATCAGAAAACACATATTTCTGCCAGGCAGCACGTCAGTTATCTTGTGTACCATCATCCCAGCTCTGTGTGAAACTGGCAAGTGGAGGAGACCCAACCTATGCCTTTAACATCCGCTTCACTGGAGAAGAAGTCCATGGCACAAGTTAGAATTTCTCCTTCACATCTTTATTGTATTTTTTTGTTTATTTATTTAGTTTGCTGTCTGTACTGCCGTGATATTTTTTGCTTGATTTTGAGAATTTTTTCTCCCTCAAACCTGTAGCTGTTCTGAATATTGTCTATCCAGGTGGCTCTTTCAGACACTTCTTGTGGCAGGTGTGTAAGGAGTTGCAGAGCTCTGCGCTTTCCTTGCTGCTTCCTTGTCCCAGTGCTGCAGCCAACCGTAACAAGGTAACATTTTTGCTGTGTTCTGTTTTTGCTACATTTGTTCTTCCCAACAAGGGTTGCCATACTTATTATGATCTAGTTCAGCTTGTTGTTGCCAAAGATATCAGTGAAAAATCAGGTTTTGAAAAATGATTTTACATGGTTTTTATATGTTAAACATTTCCAGATGGATTGCCCTGTTATATTACAACCAGTAGTGCAGTTTCTTTAAGAATCATAAGTTTATATTATTTCTTTTGTTGTTTGCAGGGGAAGTACATCCTGACTCCCTGCCCTATCAGCTATGCAGAAGAACAGTTATTGCACTTCTTTGGTCAACTGCTAGGCATAGCCATCCGTGCAGATGTGCCACTTCCTTTGGACTTACTTGGGTCTTTCTGGAAGGGCCTGGTGGGTGAGCCTCTTGATCTAGAGCAGGACTTGCAGGAAGCTGACATGCTGACCTACAACTATGTCAAGAAATTTGAAAATGTAAGAAACTAATACTACATATTCTATCACTGTGTGTCAACTAAGATATTTCCATTATAACATTCATTTAATGTGCTATTGGTGCTTTTTAAATTTTTTTTATTTTGACTAGGCAGTGTTGTTCCAGATCGCTGCTTGTACACTAGAAATACATTTGCTTGTGATTGTAGCACTAGTTTTTACACCATGCAAATATTTATATTCTGTTATGAAAGTTAACGTTAATCTCCAAACAATCCTGAACCAAAACCATTATTATTTGATAAACATATTCTCGTTTTAGCTAGCTAGCTAGGATTAGTTCTGAGTTTAACATGTAGATACATGTAGCATATCACATGTTACCATACATATCAGTGTGAATACACATATGACCTCATAATAACAAGTGTAAGTATGCCATTTGAGGTCCACATCAGTCTTTTCCTGTTATTACCGTTGTTTTACTGACCTTAAAATGACTTATCCAATGCTGCAGGTGACAGATGAAAGTGAGTTGGAGGCCCTGTGTGCTGAAATCTCCTCCCAGCATCATTCAGGTGAAAGCCCAGACTCCCCAAGCAGGCCCTGTTGTACTTTTACCTACGTCACTATGACTGGAGAAGAGGTGGAGCTTTGCGAAGGAGGGCGAATCTTAACTGTCAGGTACACTTGAGCTCAGCTGATTGGTTTTGTTTTGGTTTTTGTAGATGCTACCAAAGCTGTTACCTGAAAACCACACCACATTATAGCTTGTTCCCAATGTGTAAACTTCTCATATGTGTGTGTCAAGCTGGGAGAACAAGGATGTATATGCACGGGCGGTACGGAGCCTTCGTCTGAGGGAGCTGCAGAACTTGGAGTGTATGACAGCAGTGCGAGCAGGGCTCAGTTCCATCATTCCCCTGCAGCTGCTAACTATGCTCAGCCCTCTTGAGATTGAGCTGCGCACCTGTGGCCTGCCTTACATCAACTTGGAGTTCCTCAAGGTAAAGCATATTACTGTAAAATTGCATCCCATGATCTATTAAACTGCAATGCAAAGCATGTGTAGGTATCTCGTACCCTCATATAAACCTGCTTGGGGTAAGTTGGTAACAGCTGTGCCAGTGGAAACTTTGATCAAAACACTGCTGTCTGTTCAATTCAATTCAGCTTTATTTGTATAACACCAATTCACAACAAAGTCACCTCAATACAATTAAAAAGAAATCCACATTAGTCCAAATTATGATAACTGTGTTATGTTCAATCAACATAACCGTGATATTTAATGCTGTGACCTCATACACGTTCATATCAGTAAAATCTGATTTCAGGATTCTTATCATTCTTGTCCTTGGTAGGCTCACACCATGTATCAAGTTGGTCTGATGGAGACTGACCAGCACATAGAGTTCTTTTGGACTGCCCTGGAAATGTTCACTCAGGAAGAGCTCTGCAAGTTCATCAAGTTTGCATGCAACCAGGAGCGCATCCCGTTCACTTGCCCCTGCAAGGACGGGGGGCCAGACACCGCCCATGTTCCCCCATACCCCATGAAAATCGCCCCTCCTGATGGAGCTGCAGGTAATGGAAAAAAAAGCTCTCGCCAGGGCTTGGATTATGTTTGAGCATTTTTTTCTGTTGGTGCAGAAACTACTGCTACAATGATAAAACTGCTCATCTTGTCTTGTACCTGGAGACAGACTGAACATACTTACCATATTTTAGTAAATTAATTGTTTTAAACCACGGAGAGACACTGACTTGTTCCATCTAAGATTTCTAATGTATGAACTTGATTTCTTTCTCATAGATAGTGAATCAGTCTGAGTTTACTGAGTCGTAGATGTGAGTTACTGCAGATAAAATAGCTTAACACACTTACATATTTAGCACGGGGATATGCTTATTATCACTGGGTCTTGTTACACTACATATCCGTGGACATTTCCAGCTGTAAACATGTGTCACAAATTCTATTATTATGACAAAGAAGCAAAAAGTGATTTTGTTACACTTTACTGTTTCCTTTCCAGGTCAGCCAGACTCCCGGTACATTCGAGTGGAGACTTGTATGTTCATGGTGAAACTTCCCCAGTACACTTCTTTGGATGTGATGCTAGAGAAACTGCGCTACGCCATCCACTACCGCGAGGACCCTCTGAGCGGCTAAGAAGACTTGACAACCCAACATTCCCCATCTGTACCCAACACCTTACCCTTCCTTAAAAACCTGTTCTTCATTTTACCCTCCCCACTCTTCTGGACTTTCCTCAGAGACAAGCCACTATGTGCTCTGCTGCACCGATAAGCCACAGTTATTAAAGGAGAATTTTATTTCTAGTGGCAATTAATGTTTGGTTCATCCTTGCATTTTTCTTCCAGTTTCCACAAACCCTGCATTTCGTGCTTATGCTTGACAGATATACTTTTAGGGAATTCAGGGACGATCTGAATCAGGACTGGCATTGCTAACATGTCTGATCCAGTTGCAGTGAGTTGTGAGGATGGCATTTAAGTGAAACAACTGTGAGATGTTTTTTTTTTGTTTTTTATTTATTTTTCACCTTTACCCCTTCCCTTTCTTTTAACAGAGGGTTTGATAAGGTTCAGTCAGGTAGGTGAATTTAACAGCTTAATGAGATCGCTTCAGATCAGCACTTTTTGCATGTTCATTTGCTGAACATTTTAGCATTATGAGAGTGGTCTTGGCAAAACTAGCTCTTCTCCAAGTTGCTGGAATTGGCATTGCCACTGAAGGCAACAGTCAAACATTTCCACTCCTAGTGCTTATCCCAGCTGCCTCCTTCTGTTTTCCCTCTTATGGGGGTGATGTTTTAACCATACCTTTGCTGTACAGTCCTCGATTGAGAGGATTTTGCTGGTTATGTGCGATAACAAAACCCAAAATGATTTTCATATAAAAACTGATGTTTGAATAGGAGGTACAGTTACTCAAATGAAAAAGGAAATTCGTGGTGATGCTTATTTTTGACCACATTAGCTAGAAGCAGGCAGATGTAAAGGAGTACTGTACAAGATATCATGTAGTTTTAATGCCTGTTTAAAAAGAAATAAAAAAAGACCTGCTAATGGACAAACTAACGTATTGCCTATATAAACAGTACATTTTATTAAAGTCTCTGAAGGGAGGGTATTTAAGTCATGTAAAAAAAAAATATTAATCTATAAGTTTACAAAATTGCTTTTAATTTCTTTTATATCTGAGTAGCTGTGGCAGCATGGTAGGTGAGGTGGACTGAATGATAACTGAGGCCTGCTGGTTCAGATATACTTGCTTTTCAGGATTGTGAAACCTGTGTGGCTTTGTGAAAATGGGATGGAGATCTCATGAGCTGCTCTCCCACATTGTGTGCTACTGAATGTGCATCAATCCCACCTGCTCCCCATCGCATACAATCTCCATACATACACTGGGGGAGTGGTGGTAGAATATCTTGAGTTCTGCCTTTTTCATAGTTTTCCTTAATCAAAGATGAACAGATTTTTTTTAAATTTTTTTATCATTTTACCCATAACCAAATGTTTAGCTGTGTAAAAATGAATTAGAAAACATGTATATAGACTGAGGTTATGTTTGATGGCAGTTTTTACTTGTTTCTCACTCCTTATGATTTTGGTTTGCACTACTCTTCCAAGAAAAGATTCTAAAATGAGCAAGATAGGTGATGTCTGTTGGATATCCAGTTTGTTGTGTTGTTCTTTTTTAATGAATTTTGGAAATACCAATAATCTTATCACCTTTGTCTTGTACTCAGATGGATTCAATTTCTTCTACTCATGGTGAAACATGTTTTCTTGTGTGAGTAAAATTGCCATTTTGCTTGGATAAAACTGAAAAAACACAACAGAAATGACATTTGGCGAATTGGATTGGTGATTTGCTTGCAAGTTTTGGTTCAGTTGTTTTGAAGGGTGATATACCGCTGCTAACAGGGATGCTCTCTCTTCGACTTCCTCCTCTTCGGGAGGGGTACATAAGGATATAATGAGGACATATCCATAAAAAGAGGTGTTGCGTTTAAAATGTGTGCTGTACATTTATTGGATATTTATTATAATTATTTATGGTTGCATTAACTTAACTTTTACTGTCTTACCTCTGCACATCAGAAACGTAACATATCTAAAATGGATTATACAGATGTAAAGAATCAAAGGCATTTGAGATTTCTGTGTCATAATAAAGAAATGTCTTCATGTACAAATTCTGTTTCGATGGTGCGGTTCATTCCTTCACTTTGACCAAGACAATGTGTTTCTGATTAGTTTAATGTTTCTGAGAAAACCAAACCTGTACTGGATCCTTCAACGTGTTGCTCCCTTTGCAGACCACTGTTGACATAAATAGAGCGCATGCCTTTCACATGCCTGTACAGATGATGTGTACTGTATGTTCATCATGATGGATGATCACCCTGAAGTATGTTTTGCTTCCTATAGAGCGTGTTTTTATGTTAGGACCCATGACTCAGTGAGCTTACATCACCACTGACTGTATACTAGACACCTTTTAAACGAACAGCAAATGCTGGGCTAGGCCAGTTCTAACCGGATCTGTTGTCATGCTCCTCTCAGACATCCTTTAGTTTCTTCAGATCCTTTATAGTATGTGCTTCATTCAAAGGAAGCCACAAACAATTACACATGCAATGCATTAAAAGCAGTGAATGAAGTTGCTGTTGTATATTTCTCTGTTGAGAATCAGTATTTCTTGGACACTTCTAGGATGAACCCTGCTGTAGAGTAGCAGTATTGTTGAAGAGGCTGACAACTAAAATACCTTTTATTAGCTGATGTCTTGTTAAGTGATATATCCATTTTGGAAAAAAAATCTAAAATGTTAGAACTCCAGGAATTTCTCCAGCAGGTTGACTTGATGATTTCAAAAGAATTAATACACTGATCTTCAAACACAGCTGCCTCCTCTATTTCTGATGTAAAGCTCCTCCACCCCACCCTTCTCTGAAGACCCTCTGTCCAATGAGCAGCTTAGAAAAGGACCACATCCCTAAAAACCCAACCAGCTAATACACTGAGAAGTTAAAAGTATTTAAAAGATGTGGCGATGTCATCTCTGGTCATAAGACATGCAACCAGCTCATCAACAGGTTCACCAACCTTAAATTCTTAGAAACACTAAGGCCCAATCTCAATTCTCCCCCTTAGCCCTACCCCTCAGCCCTACCCCTTCGCCTTTAAACAAAGTGTGGAGGCAAAGGGCAATGTTTTCAGCCCTATGAATTGAGACACCCCT
>JAOXYM010000012.1:20708948-20729836 GCA_028567055.1 Leptatherina wallacei | reverse complement strand
AATATAAAATAAAATCAATATTGATTTAACGTTGGTAAATTCACCGACGTTGAAAAACATGACGTTGAAAAGACGTTAGATTTGCAAAATCTAAACAAAATTCAACGTGATTCAACGCTGAAATGCCACCTGGGGGGGCTGACAAACAGACATGCAAAAACATTTCAAGCCTTCCATCAACTGTGGGAAGAGCCAACCACACAAAACACACACTTTACAGCAAGGCCCCAGCTGAGAAATGCCATCTAAAAACTTAAATATGAACTTTGATTTGATGACAAATTTTAAATTGGTGACCCGAGGTATATACTACAGCCACGGCCATTGAAATGAAATACATAAAGCAATAATTGATCATTCTAATCGTGCCACTGCAGTTTCATATGAAACTTGCACATCATATTATAGAGGTGGCCGTTTCCATTTTCACCCGTGACCTTACAAAATCTTTGAACGGCCATGACTTACAGGTTATTAAACCAGTTTTTTAATATGCTGTATAACGCGCTCAATATTCAGATTAATGAGCAGTGTTTATTCATAACAGTAGGCCTCCTTTTTTCTTTCCTGACTCAAACTCTTGTGCTTCTGTGTGCACAGAAGCACTCAAAAAATCCGCTATGGCAACAGAGGGAAAAAAAGACACGAAAAAAAAGGAAAAGATTTGACAACATGGCGCACTTTCCTTGAGGAAAGTTTCTCTTGAACGGCACACAGCTCATTTTTGTGGGCTTCCTCGCTTTTTAACGACTCTCACGGCGGAAAGTTAACTTTTTGCACAAATTCGGACGACTTCGACAAAAAGTCGACACAAAGTCTACAAAGAGTGTGATGGAATGAGAGCGATAACCGTCGCACAAACCAACGCAGTGAGCCAGGATGGAGAAACAAGCGACTCTGAAAGAAAAGGTAAACAGATTTCCAGAACATATTTTGTAATGTGACTTGTCATCTTTGCCTACTTGCTGGCATTTTATTGCTCGGCATTTCTCCCCCCCTTTTTTTTTTTTTTTACCCCCGCGTGCTGGGCAGGAAATACCAAATGACCATTCCTGCTAAAAGCTCGTAAAATATCTCTATCGATTTTCCAGTCCTGCATTTTCAGCTGCAAAATGAATGTGTGGACTCTCCTGGAGCACAATTTAACCAACATAAATGTGACTTATTTTTTCTTCCTTTTCTGCCAGTGGAACATCATACAAAACAGGCCACATTTGTTTAGTCTTGCATTAAGAAGCCTGCACTGCTAATAATGTAGCAGAAAGTTTGTCTGCACTGCCATGAGCAAATCCACATAATCCTTCATCGACAAAACTGTTAATATGTGCAATCCAGGCTATATTTGTCTTTGGAGAACAGAGTGAATCTCTGTCTCTGTCTCCTTATGATCACGTTGGTAGAGTGTGTATTGGTGCAGGCTCTCATTATCTCTCCACCCTTCCTGCTGAGTGCTACCCACATACAGAAGGCAACCCCCAGACCGTCGAAGCAGATTCCTGCAAAAAAAAAAAAAAAAAGAAGAGAGAGAGCGAAAAGCTGCATGCTCATGAGCTTTGGAAGCTCTAATCTATAATAGATGCTTCTCCTGACACTTCTTGGGTGCAAACCTTTGCATGTTGGCATGGGTGACAGTTGTGGTGTGTGGATGTCATCCTCTACTATTCTGTTCGTGCATTACCAAGAGATGGGGTGTCTCTCTATGGCACTGTTTTTAAATCTTCTCCATACACACAGCACACAGGTGATTACATCACAGCATTATTTTGATTTTGCCAATCCTCTGCACATGTAAAACTCAACCCCTTTCCAACGCAAAATATGTTACAGTTTTTGTTCATGATAGAGGAGCAAGACAAGGTGGGAAAGTTTATGGGTAAAGAGTGCATGGAAACTGATGGTTGATACTGTATTTTAGCTTGATGTTGAATCTACTTGATATCCAAAGCCCTCATTTTGGCTGCTTCTCTTCTCTGGGCCTCTGGAAGTAATTACCAAGCCTGCCCTATCCCAGAATTCAGCTGGAGGAGGTGTGGTGAGAAAGAGGTATGGTGGAAGCTGGTCAAAGAAGCTCACAGCCTGAGATGAATTTCATAATTCAGCAATACTTAGCAAACTGTCACTGTTTGATGTTCACAACACTCACATAACTACTGTCATAAGTCAGTCATTACTGGTTATATGCAGTTACTAGAAGACTAGAGTCAGTGTAACACATTGAGACTAAATGCCACGATGCAGAAGACTTGGTCTGAACCAGGACTGAGATTTATCAGTGTGCCAATGGTGTGTAAACTGCTATGTGTTCAAATGAATAAAAGGTTAATGTGTGTGCTATTATTTAATCTGTATTTTAGAATGGGATTTTCTCTGGGCTTCAATCCTTTGTCTGTGACTTTAAATCATGATTCATGCCATGTTAAAACACCCTTGAAAACAAAATATGCAGCCTTTTTTTGTTTATTTTTACAGCCGACAATGATATGACTTGTAATAACAGGAAGATTACAGGTGGAACAGATAACACTAACACTGCTTTTGTTAGTTTACCATGTTAATGAGCTTCAGGACCAACATATCTATAATTTTATTGGGGTTTCTGTGTGAGATGAGTAAATTTGGCATACATGCTTTGTCATACGCTTTTTTTTTTTTCTTCAAAAACACTCTGCTCCGGCTTTCATTAACATTCCCTCACGCTTCCACTGCATGTTCCAACTGCTGTTGTCCTGCCAATGGACAGCAGACATTTTGGCATGTCAAAGCAGCCCAAGCACAAAAAAATAAATAAATAAAAAAATCTATCAAGCACAGGTTTTACAGGCTTCCTAGCGCACATGTTGGCTCGTTGTCATAGAAGCTTGATGGAACAGAGCCCTCGTTAATGAAATTAGTTTCACCTGTGCTGCTGTGCAAAGGCTTGTATATATTTTTTCATTCAGAGTCATTAAAGCTCTTCCTGCTTTTTCTCCAGTTTACAATCTTCAGCTCCCGGGCAGCGGGCAGACCTGTCCGGTGCGTTGCTGGAGACGACGGTGTCAGGTGTGGTCTCAGCAAAGCAGAGTTCATGGAGAAGGTGCAGCAGAGCAATGAGGCGTGCCAGCGAGGTGACTTCCAGGCGGCCGTCCGTTTGTACAGCGATGCGTTGCAAGCCGACCCGCAGAACTGCATCCTGTTTAGTAACCGTTCAGCAGCTTTTCTCAAACTGGGCCAACACCAAGCGGCTCTGGATGATGCTGAAAAAGCTTGTGAGCTTAATCCCAAGTGGCCAAAGGTAAGTGTGCCTCAAAGGCTTAAACTCTGGATTCGCTGATAGTGTAAATCATCTGCTGCAAAAGACAAACTTTCTGATAAGAATCCTAATGTTTATGCCTGAACCCAGTTACAGGGCTTTGATGTCCATATCATTGCAAATGTGAACATCATCAGAACTTAGCTTGATAGATCAAAATGAGGCTGAGCTCTTTTTCATGTCAAGCCTGTTTTGGTGCAAGCATTGCTAATGAAAGTCACAGTTTTTGTCACTTTAAGCACAAATAATACATTTGGTAATAAGTGAACATTATTTATATTAATGTTGTTGCGTGAGATGTGAATTTCTGTTAGTTTTTTTCTAAGAATGAGTTCATTTATCTTCAGTTCAAAGCGTTTCAAATTCCAATCACATTTTCACGTCTGAGCTGCATTCACATGGCCACTGATCAATACAAACTTTTCTGGGGTCTCGTCTTTGATCTTGTCCAGGCCATGAGCACTAACCCGTAATAGATTTCACATTACTCAGCCACACAGACCACTAGGAGACCAATTCCTCTCAGTGATAGAATTGCATTGATTTCATGATTTAGCGTGGAGGGATACTTTTGTCTTTAAAGAGAGAGATTGATGATAATGTGGTAGAGTGGTATTGACGATAATTTGTCGCTACCAATGATGCATCAGAGGCCACCTCTTCATTGATCTGGGGTCATGTACCTACAGATGCTCAGGTACGTTTCCTCTTCTGAGAAAATGTGTCATTACAACAGGAACTGAGATACTGTCACTTTGTGTTTCGTGTAACGATAATGTTGTTTTTCGCCTCACGTCCCATAAACAGAATGATTGTCAATTACAAATCTAATACTTCTGTCACCTTTTCCTCATTATATTTCTTCAAATTTTTCTTGCTATACATGTACAAATGTCTTCAAGCTGATATTACTTCTAACCCACATATTCTACAGTATGGCCACATCTATGCAGAACCTAATTTGAGTGAGATTTCATAAACCTCTGAGGCGGTGTGACCAAACTATAATTGAAAATCACGGCCAAAATCATTCTTCTCTTCTTTATATGCTATCCAAGCACAATGAACTCTTTGTGGTCTGACTGGGGGATGGTTGGCTTAATCTGGGCTGTGTAGCTCTGCTTATTCTTGGATTTACTGCCTGACATCTTTGACTCTCATGCTCAAGTTTGGTGTTTTCATTCCTGGTGTCAATGTATAGCCTGACCCTCATGTTTTACTTTGCAACATGAGACAAAGGGATTAATACATCTGCAGTATTGACATTTTTACAGATTCTAATGTTTCAGACTAAGTATCCAGAGTCTCCACTAGGGGTCACTCTTGTCAAACAGGAGTGTCTGGTTTGTGCATGAGAAAAATGCATTCTATGTAATTTCCAAGATGATTTTTCTCTACATTTAGTGGAGCCAAAGGAAACTAAATAAACATTGTGACTGGCTTTTATCTTTATGGTTGAAAACTACTAAAACATGTATCATTATTTCAGAACAAGAGTCTAAGTTCACAACAAATCTATCTTCCTTTTCATTTGTCTTCAATATGCAAATTTGTATATTCACATCCATATGTATGATTTATAGGAACAATATGTATTACAACTATTCAGTCAGTGCTTCCTTGCAGAATTAATTAGTAATGGTGGTCTCGCTTTGGCCTCGGGAAAAGAGAGGCTTGGTGTTTCGCAGTCCATCTGCCATGCTTGGATGTTTGATGAAGGAACAGGGATTAAATCACAGGAGTGTGCTGGCATTCAGATCCTGTGTGAGTACATAATATCATCAATCATACCTTCCTATGACTGCACTTCTGCATTGGCCCATCAACCAGTGACAGGCGTGGTGTTGCTGCCCCAAGCACCAGCGAGCAGCCCACCCTCCTGAAGCCCACAGCCAGCCTGTGAAGGAACTCGCTGTCTAATCTGTCAGTTTTCCCTGCTTTAACTGCCAGAGAACACACTCTGAAACAAGCAAGAAAATGTGTGGTTAAATGACCCAAGACAGCTTTCGGCCCTTTGTGCCTCTCGCTCTTACTGAATATAAAAAGCCTAAATGAGAACAAAATAGAGTGCCATTTTGTAGACAAGGACACATTTCTGTGTCTGTTCACATTTAATTTTCTGTGAGCCAGTGTGGGATGGAAACTGGGATAAAATGGGAGGATAAACAAGCTTCTCTTCCTGTGCTTTATTAATTTTGAAGCACAAAAAGAATGCCGCTATTGCAAACTCCTGTACTTAAGCTTTTTAGATAGATGTATGTGTCATTCATCTCTGATGGAAAATATTTCAGCATCAATTTGTACTGTGTACTTAGTAATTCTTTGGTGTAACTCAAGTGCCTTTTAGGTCCACATGAGTGACTGAGAGGGCAGCAGCACTGAATCCCAGTCTATTCTGCTCCTCCATCTGGTCCCTCCCTCTCAAGGCTGCTGTTCCAGTGACATGTTAAACAAACAGCCCTTTCTGCTATCACTCTCATTCTCCAGCTTGAGCACTGACAGGAGAGTTTCCAGGGAACCAAAAGAAAACTGGCACTGCGGTGTCATGGGAAACAGCGCTATCATTTGCATAGCTTCTGATTATGGGTTATGATGGTGCTTATCAGGGGTATTCTGTCTCTTCAAATGTTTATTGCAGAAGTTTCAGATAACACCCACTTATCATGATGGTGAAGCATCATCAGCCCTCAGTCTTTAGATGACGATGTTAACACATTTTTTCAGTGCTAAGCCATTATCTGGATACATTTTACTGTTTCACCACCATAAAATATCCATTTACTTCCCAGTGGAGTGGCTCTGGGTTTAACTGACACAATGAGTGTTTGCACTGGAAAAGGTCACAAAGTCTGGAGTGCTGAAAGAGGACTTTAATTACTGCAGCACCATATCCAGTAATTGTGTAGGGGGTGAATGCTGACACCCTGATGTGGCATAAAGCTTCTGTTTCCCTCAGTGATGACACTGGATTTCTGCTATTACTGTACGAGAAATAGGAAGAATTTTGTGTTTTGATTTGAAGAGCTTTGCTTTTTCAAGATGCTCTCTGTGTTAAACCAGCTCTCATCTGATCTCAGTTTGTGTAAAGAAGAGAGAGAACTTATTTTTCAAATGTGTGATTACAGTTCTTATAACTTCTTTCCTTTCTTCAACATGTGAAATATTGTCCTAATAATTACGGTATATGAACATTTATATGACTACGATAAGCCGGAAAACTGTCCGTAGACTGGTGAGCTGATTTTTGGTGACCTGTTCTATAATACTGAAAAATAAATGAGTAATTGTAAGCTTTGCTGAGAAGCTGCTGTAGGTCAGCTAAAATGTTATGAGAACGTGCGTGATGTGGCCTTTAACTTGCCTACACTTTAAAATCTAATTGGTCAAAATTCATGTGAAAGCTGAAGCTGTCAGCCATCCCACTCACTCGCTTAGTAGTTTATAGAAAAAAAAAAGAATGGCTGGCCATGAAGGCTGTTTCTTATATTCACACTACCCTCATACATGTATGCTCAAATTCAAATAACGTTTCATAAATTGCACATTCACCACCTTTTTTTGGTCTATTATATACACAGTGTATAATATACAGCATGTTTGGGGCAGTAATGGGTTCAGCATTGTGCCCAAGAGCACGTTAACATACAGAGGGGATGGAAATTGAACCACCAATCTTACAAGTGATGGTATTATTGATTGGTCTAATATAAAATAAGTACATCCAATCAGATTGGTTGTAGACCTGTGTTTTTTTAATTAGCACATATTAGCTATAAGGACTGCCCTAGATGGCATTTGGGTCTTCATGTTTTTTTTTTAACCCTTATCCATGTAGTTTTGGTTACAAAATAAAATCAGAGTAAAAGAAAAAAGAAAGTGTTGTATCTGGTTGAATTTGTGTGACATGGTTGAAAGCGCTGTGCATAATTGCACCATCCACCCCTCCGATCCTTCTTTTTAAGAGGACTTTGCGGCTTGTTAAAGGAAACACTTGAGAGCAATGTTTGCTCTGATGTGGAAATGCTCACATGAGTCGTATTTCCCTCCCACTGCCCGCAGGAGCGGTACTTTAATGGACGTTCCTATGGGTCGTAGTTAAGGGTGTGAAACAGAATGGGGGGTTAGAGTAGTTGTTGTAGAGTAACAATACACTCTTAGGAATCAAATGATCAATTTAATGTATTTTACCAGTTTAATTTTACATAATAAACTCCCACATTGGAGTCACATATTACTTTAAGAAAGAAAAACATCTATATATCTATCAAAATGAAACATAAATGTTGAACTCTGAAGTGAACGGTGAGCTCACAGTATGTGTAAATGAATATTTATCATATCCTGTGTTGCATATTTATCGTTACACTGAGTTGGTTTGATTTGGAGGAAGTAAATTCAGATGACATCAACCAACAAACATGCCTGCAGTTATGAATGAACAACTATAAAATATAAATGCCTGCAGCTAGTTATGAGAATACTAAAAAGGCAGCAGAGACTCATCAGGATGCATGCAAAGAAAACTTCTCACCTTGTTGCCTTTTCATATGTCATGTATTGATTTTTGCTAGTTTGTGAAGATTGATTAAGTAATTGCAAAAAAAGATGGGGCAGAGTATCTCATCATCTGCTACAAGTTCCTGCTACGCTAACAGGGTAACATTTAACTATTGTAATTGTCAGAAGTAATGATGCATTTCTGAAGTTCTCAGAGAGGTTGAGACATTTAAAATTGAGCAGTGCAGCTGCCGTAGAGGAGTGCCATTTGTGTCAATAGTCCCCCAAAAATTATGAACGCATACAGTATTTACTTTAAAGTGTAGAATATATAAAGGAATGTCAAGTCAAGTTCCTCTGAATTATTAACAATGTTCAAACCCAGAGAAATCCACAGCTTTAACATCATTCTGCACACAGCATTGTTTCTCTTATTACAGAGTGATATAGTAAAAGCCAAATGATTGAAACATCAGTTTAACTGCAACAATTTCCAACACGTGACTCCAGGCAGTACACCAACATTACAGGAATTTCCAACATGCTTATTAAGTTATTATTAGAGTAACTGTTCTCAGCATTAAGCTGCATATTCTGGTTTTGTTCATGCTACGACCCCTAACAGCAGAAATGATATACTGGATCATTAAAATGTGCCAGATAAAAGTTGAGGGGAAATTACAGATTCATTGGAAGGTTAAGGACTCGAAGAAATATGTTCATCTTTCACAACATACAAGATCTAGTGTGCCCTCCTTGTTTTACATGATGATGCAGTAGTAAGGTATTATTAAAGCACTGATATGTTTAATTTGTCCAAAAAGCAGAAGAATGAATACAATACATGAATTCAAGTCTATCTATCTAGATAATTAGATAGCTTTTAATTTCTATAATATTTATGTAATATATGTATATATTATGAATAATCTTAATGACAGTATAACCCCCCCCCCACTGGTTCTTGGCTGTTTTCCACCACAGCTCCAGTGCTCACCGTGGAGAGAGGAGAGTCATGAACCACTAATGAGAGGGTTCCGTTTGCTTCTACCCCGCCGAGGCTCGACCTAATGAACAAATCAAATGAATGCCATTTAATTATAGGCCAGTGAGACCGGCATGGACAGAGGGTTGGCGCTATTGGGCACAAACCTGAAATTAGTTGTCTGGAAAATCTGTGAAATGAGCGGCAGCAGTTAAATTCTGACTTTTTCCTTTCGAAGGCCTCTGTGGTTTAGCAGTGCAGCACACGTGCTCTGACCATGATGGAGGGAAAATGACCACACACATACACACACATAGATACTCTGTTTTGATTTCAGCACCACTTCCTTGGCAGCCATATTAGTCTTTACACAGATGAGATGGAACCGGTCCTGAGCTCATGCGTTCTCATATCCACAACAGAGTGTCGCCTTTATTCTTGCAGTTTCTACTAAGAAGCATCTTTATTAAATGAGAGTTTATTGTTTTGTATAAAAATAGATTATTTAAGAACAGGAGTTTAAGCTACTACATTCTTATGAACCTTACTTTTACGATTTGCATTAAAATCAAGTCCCCTTCTTTCAATTTAATAACTCCCATCAAAGTTCAGCACATCATCATCTAACACATACCAGCTCACATCATTTTCTTTTTAATCTGATGCTTCTATGTTTGTTGCCCGTTTTTTAAAAATTATTATTTATAGATATTTCACCAGAAATGTAGTTTAACACATTAACAGACTGTCTCACAATTCTACATGCAGATGAATGATCAGTTTAATTAAGTAAATGATACAGAAATATTTTACATGGGTATGCACTTCAATTCAATTCAGCTTTATGTATATAGGGCCAGTTCACGACAAAGTCATCAAAACGTTATTCATTCATTGAGGAGAAAAATACATGATCATATGCTGTAACAGTATGTGCACGTCAAGGATTAGTGGTTTGAATATAAAATCACACTGAGGTGTTTTTAGTTTTTATGTTTTATTTGTAAAAAAGATATTATCCAAGTTGCATCAGGAGCATTGGTCTGCCATATTACGGTGCCCAGCAGTTGAGGGTTAAGGGCCTTACTCAGGGGCTGACAGTGAGTCATCTTCATTGCCAGTCCAGGTAATAATAATGATAATAATAATGGATTAGATTTATTTTGGGCTTTACTGCTGAGGGCACTCAAAGCGCTTACATTGGATCCATTATTTATCTACTCCTCACTCATACTTGGTGATGGTAAGCTACATGTGTGTAGCCACAGCTGCCCTGGGACAGACTGATGGAGATGTGCCAGCCAATGCAGGCCAATGGCCTCCCAGACCACCACCAAACATTCATAAGCATTCATGCACCAGCGATGCCGACATGAGAAGCAATGAAGGTGAAATGATAAATGTAATTTTGTGAAGTGGACTAAGCAGTATAGAAAATGGATGGATATCTAATGTTAGTGATCACTCCCTTTATATTAATGTTCTTGAGTCCACCATCAGAAGAAAATATCATTTTGCTATCCCTTCAGGATTTCATGGCATTTTTTTTTATGATGTCACTTAAATTTTTGCAGCAGTTTTTGAGAAAAGTTGTGACAAAAGTTGGTTTTTAGAGTATTTTCTTTTCCTTGCAAATTTATTTGAAATATTATGTATATTATTACAATAATAGATTTATTGTATGATTTTTAATGAATTGAAATTTTGATATTCTAACTTTGAAGAAAAAATTGAATAAGCACACTTAGTTTCACCATTCAGCAGAGTGCTCTTGAAGCTGCAACTTACTGTTCAAACAACATGCTTAACAAAAGAAAAGGAAAATAAAAACCTCCGCAGGTCAAGGTGATTTGTTTAGCCTGTTTGCAAATTTCAGACATTCACTGATAGTGTTTGTGATTATTCCAATTTATGTTCCACCACAGTGTTGCATGCGGTACAAACCAGTTTTCATCCACTTTCATGCAGAACCTGGGAATGTCTCTCGCATGGTCCTTGCCTGTGATTTTGAATGGCATTTGCAACACATTTCTGCATGTACTGCATGCATATAATCAGAAGCATGGAAATAAGTTCATGAAGTATACGATATGAGCGCTGCGTTTTGTCAGCGTTGCATTAAAGTTGTGGTGATTGGACAAAATGGCAAGGACATGCAGTATTCTCAAGGAGTGGCTGAATTTGTGTCAATAGTTGGGATTGCAGCATTGCAAATTCCAGGGGGGACTGATTAGACACACTAGAAAGATGTTGGAAAAAGTATTTTTTTCAACAGATATTTCCAAAACAGGCCTTTTTGGTTTTAAATCAAAGGCGCTATTTCTAATCAAGAGAAAACACTGCAGTCCATCCTTAAACATATGAAAAACAGGGGTATTATGCTTTTGTACAGGAAGTTCAAAATCATATTAGCAAATCCTGAATGTAAATGTCAGCATCTCAAGTGAAAATAGGAAAGCAGCAAACTTAAGTACACAAGCTGTTCTACCAAAGATTGTCTAAACCAAGAATATAGTTATTATTTTTGTTTGGATTGATCAAGTGGAGTCCTGATCTTATAGCAGCATGCATGTGGAAGGACTATATAGACCAACATCTGGAGACATTTGGAGAAATGGGCTAAAATTCATCTCAGTTAATGTTCAAGACTGATCAACAGTCACTAGAAATGTTTAGGTGCAAATATTTCTACTTGCCAGTTTAAAACATTTTTTTATTTGGTTCTATTCATCTATCTTTAGGACTCGTGCAAAAGTCAGAAAATGTTGCCGACCATATCTATCCTCATTACAATAATTATGTCTGACTGGCAGAATTTTAAGCCAAGATTGTGCTGCTTTTTTCAGCTTTATTCAGTTCGAAATACTTTTACCAAATCCTGCTTACCCAGGTTGTTATGAAGGTGGCCAAGTGGTGTTTCTTCTCTGTCACCCAGGCGCCAGAAACACCAGGCTCATGTGCATAAAAAGTGAAAATTAGCACATCTTGTCTTTTTTACAACATACCATAAACTCTATAGTGTATATTTATGTTTTTTTTGTGCTGAATCCCTGCAAGTTGATAAAGAATAGGCTTTTAGTTTTCAGTGCAGCTTTTCAGGATGATGTAATTTGGTTTGATGTGTGGGTGATGACCTCCCTCTCACCCCACAGATGTCTGTCTCTAGACTGTCCGGGGGGCAGGGATGAGTCAGAGCTGGGGAACTGATGTCATCCTGATGATAATCTGTCAGGCTTAAAGACACACCATCAACAGCTATGAGCCAGCACACAGATAGTTTTGGACAAAATTCCTCCTCTAGAAATACTAAATACAAATGAACTTTCTGTGCTTTCTGTATGGGAGTTGTTTTTCTGGCTCATTTGGTTAGTGCAAAGCTTAAGTGTGTACTAGCTTTGCTTAGATAATTTTTCCTTCCCCATTTTTTTGTCTTACAATTAAGCAGACAAGATGCTTAAAATATCAAATGTGGCTGTCTCTTTGTCCCAAAAGAAATAAAGCATGTCAAAGACTAGGTAAGCACCTCATTCAAGAAACTTTCAATCACTTTAAAAGAATGTCTGCAGTCACTGAGTGCTATTTCCCCCCCGAATACACAAATTGATTACTGGCTTAATAGCTTCTTGCTTGCTATTACATGAGACGAAATGTCAAAAGACCCAAAGAAAGCAAGCTCATTGCCATGCTCATGGCATAACATTCTGTTGCTGATAGTGGATCAGCTTTACAAGCTTGAGGAAATGAGGAAAGCAATGACACCCTCTCCTAGCACATCACCTCTTGGGTTATACACATGCTCCTTTTTTCTCTCTCACAGGGGTTCATCTTGCTGTCAGCCTCATATTGTGCTGGCCTCTCCCACCAGGGAGCTAAGGAAGATTTAGGCCCAGAGACCTGGATGTCTCCAGATTTAGCACCGCCTGGCTCTGCTGCAGGGAGGAAGCACTCCCATTGGGGCAAGAGGGAAGCGCAGAGTACCCATTAGTATACACTGCATTAGCATGGCAAGATGAATTGTGGTTTTGTTTTTGTGATCTGCTTCCTTATCCTGTTATCTTCACCTTTGAGCCTTAAGTGACGAGTGTTCCTACTTTTCCTTTGGGTCAGTTTCAGCAGCTGTGTCAGGCTCATATTGCAGGATTACTATGCAGATGAATAAACATTTAATTAGTTGATGCACAATATCACCAGTGTATTATTATATCTTTCACATCTTTAAAGAGGTGCAAGATTTGGTCTGGGCTTAGTGGAAATAATTCCTCCCTTAGCTTGTGGTCTGTTTCATGTAGCACCTTTTCATGACGTAAGTGAATGAGTTATATGCCCTGTTCCTCCCAGAGAAATACAACAGAAGGGAAGAAGGTGCCACTAATTTTGTTCTCAAATGGCTTACTAGACTTTTTGGAAAGAGGCAGAGCAGTGGTAGAATAGTAGTAGGAGTAGAGGAATCCTAATTAAATGACATATTGTATGTGAAGAGAAAGAAAAGGCGTAAAATTATGTGCCAAACCTTCTCCGAGGCACTTCATTGTTTATCTCCTGTTGTCAGGGGTTATCATTTCTGTTTTTCGGCTTCCAGATACCTTGTGGCAAAATAACCCCAAACATTATTCACTTTCTTTTAATTAATTTATGTTATTATTTACTATTTATGTTTTTATTTCTGTCAAAACAGGAATGAGTAATTACAAGATCCACCTCCCTCTCAGCCCCGTAGGCTTAGAATATGAAAGTAAATAGTTCATGGTTTTCTTCTTGATGGAGCAGAGCAGCTGGAAAAATGAAATTCCTTTGAAACATACGTGATGTGTTTGAGCATTTCTCTGCAGCATCATCACTGGTCAAATCATTGCTGGGTATTTTCAACTGAAGTACTAGAGTAAAAAGGTCTTTCTTCATCATTATGATTGCAAATAGTCAGCTAATAGTACGATGCACATCATAGTATGCACAATTTAAAATGTCAATGTGCATTAATAGAATAATGATATGTCTCCTTAAATCTATCATTGCTTTATTCAGAAGCACTCACTTAGTCTGTCAGTAGAAAAACAAAGTAATATTTGTCAGTGTTGCTCATACGGAACCAGGACATGAAATCTAATCAGGCTTTGGTTTAAGCATGACCTAATTTTGCCCAGTACTTGTGAGAGCTGCTTGGTCACGATTTTTCTGCAATTACGGACTTAACTGGCATGCTCAATATGATTAATGATAGATGATTGGTAATAAATAATTCTTTCTTGGAAAGGAAAAATGCAATATGTACAATATTATGTTAAGCTGACTCTCAGATAATCTGAGATTTTGTCATGAGGCGGTAAGCAGGAAGGGCATTTAATATTCAAATCCAGCCCAGGAAATGATAAATCTTGTTTTTCTATCAAAATTTTATGGTGTGTAATGGCCTTTAGCCGGATTCATTCATCTAAAGTGCTGCTTCTAGGTCTCAGGGCTCATTTTTAGGTTGCTAAATTACTCATTTGCTAGGTTATTGCAATTAGATTTTTGAATGCTTGCACACACCATGTCTTACCTTGATACTTACCACTAATTCTTTTTCTCCATAATGAGTTTGACAAGGAAACAACAGCAGCAGCCGCAGCAGCAAAATGGAAATGCCTGCGGAGATATATTAACTAAAAAAACCAGGGATTGCAGGTGGTGTATTTTTGTGTGCGAAGCTGACAAATGACTTCGACGGTAATGGATACAGTCTCTGTTTTTGACCAGAGGCATAGCTTTTTGCAGTCGGTGTTAAAAATGACTCACATCCAGACTCAAGTGACTTCTTGTTTTAATGACCTGGACAAGTTAATACATTTAAAAATGAAAAAAAAACAAAAAAACGTTTGTGATTGATTAAGAATTTAGTAGGTATCTGCATGTATTTAACCAAAAACTTGATCATATTTCCAGTCTTTGAATATGATAAAAGTCCATATTAGACAAAAATGTTATTCTTGGTCATTTATTTACTGAGGAATGTGATCATATATTCCATTTGTGCTGTCTGTGACTCCCTTGTTCTGCAGTAACTGATAGTTTTTTGTAACAGTCATGTAAACTCTGGGATGATGGTGTATTTTATTGCATGAAATGCTTCAACTCCTGTACCAATATTTTATTAGGTCAAGCTCAAGATCTTGACTTGGTCCACATGTCAAATTTCCCCTTTGTTCTTCAGTAGCTGCTTTTTCTTTGAGCATCTCTCTCGTGGATCACTCTGTTGACGTTAACCTGCAGCAATTTCTTGGTACAATTCAGAATTGTTCTGTTTATGATGGCTTGCTGTGCTGGTTTAAATCCAACAAATCAGTCCCAAACCATTCTGGTTGGTTCTACCACCAACATGTTTCACAAATATGAAAAGGTTGTTTTGCTGACCCAAAACTCATTCTTTTTATTCCTTTTGAAAAAAAACCCCCCAAAAACCAAAAGTCCTGTTTTGGTTTTGTCCATGAACAGACTCTGATAACAGATTAACAGGGTTTTCGGTAAGATGCAGCTGCACACCTATGTTCTTTTGGGCAACAATGAATTTTTGACAACTGATTTAATCCCATTTATTGAAAACACTTTATCTCACCCTGCTTGTTCACATACTTTTGCCACCAAGAAATATTCAATATTGGATCATTTTTCTCTAAAATAGTCTATATGACCAGTTTTACTATATTTTGTTTCATACAGTATATACAATTTTGGCCTTTCTCATTGAGGTAGTACTGTAAATGCTGGCTCTGACAGCACAGTTATTGTTGCGTTGCTCTTCTAGTATTTTCTTTTATTATTTGGATTCATAAATGTGATAATCTAACCTGACATCAAATATCGTGCTGATTGGATTACCAGTGTCTTCCAATGGATATTTTACATTGAGAAAGACAGTATTCTGCTGGAAAATGGATGGCAATACACTTAAATCAGTACAGTCATATAACTTCATATGCTTCAATAGCCCCTAAACCATTACACAAAATGCACTTTACACTTTGAGTTCACCATGGCCATTGTGTTGAAAGAGGGATTAGTTATCCCAGAGAGTCTTGCTGATATTTCCTAGTCAACTGTGAATACCTTTTGTAACTTGGAGTGTTCACCTACCTGAATACCAAGGGTGCTGTGTGCCGGTTTGTTTTGATGTTGACAGTAATTGTGGCCCAAACCACATGATGTCTGCCGCATTCATCTATCAGGAGCTTCCTCATACAAAGAAAATGTTTTGCAGTGTCGATATTCTGCTCTTTTCATTGTGTATCTTAAATATTGCTGCCTTTGAGAGGAATAAAAAAAACCTATGAGCGTTGGAGTGTTCAAACCCCGCTGTCATGAAATCCACAATCATGTCCTTTTTTACAGTCAGTCGGATCTTGATTGAAGCCCATTTTTGTTAACCTATTCAGATGCAAAGCAAGTTTGAACTTCTTTTGTGTGCACCTGTTTATGTAGTGATGGATATGCAAATGATAAGTACCACTTACGCTGAAGTAGCAGGTTTTTTTTCCTGATTTCTTGAACGTTGATCCGTGCATTTATACAGGATCAGGCGTGTCTCGGAAGGAAGGATACCAGGACAAATGGGAATGCTACTGGTTTACTCTGACATTTGCAACTATTTTCATAATATGCTAAATATTTTAGTAGTTCTTCCAATTAAAAAATGCCAAACATTTTCCAGTTACAAGCCCTGAAATTTAAGAATATGTTGCATTTCTTACTTACTTTCTGTATTTCCTCGAGTCAAAATCAGCATATCCAGATGCTTGCTCAGCTGGGAGTCTGTTTTGAATGCAAATTACACCAAGAAGGCAGAGAAAATGATTTAAAAAGAGCTCAAATTTGATCTATGGTATGATAGATAGACCATATCACTAAATCACCATTGAATGGCCAGTGACCATGGGCAACCACATTTATGCTGAGAACTACTTCATTTAGTTTGATTGGCCCTGTTGGCAACCACCGTTTTTGTTAGAAAAAAATCCTTTTCACTAGTTGTACATCAGGTGTGAATGAATAAATGAATGAATGAAAAAGTGAATAAATTAACCAATGAATACACAAATAAATACATAAATAAAGAAATGCAAATGACTTTGTAGGAATCAAATACTGAACCTTGTCCCTCTAGTTCTGATAATTTTGTTTAAAAAGTACCTCAAATGTATTTGCAAATGCTTCTGCGTCATTTCATGTTACTCATTCAAAGAAAGATGAAATTTGTGTGTGCATGTGTTTAAGTACTGTTTTTGTGAACTTTGTAGGACCTTTTTTTATAGGTACAACCACTGCTTTTGTTGGGACCAGTAATCCTCATGGGAAGCAGAGCCTGGCCGTAATGAGGCAAAACATTACGTTAGGGGTCCTGGTTTAGATTAGGGGTAAAGTGTGATTTGGGTTAGGCTGAGGTTAAGATAGAGTTTTGGGTTTGACTGTCCATAATAAGTAAAGGTTAGTCGAGGAAATGTCTGTGTGTGTATAAATGAAAAGTGACACAATGTTCCAGACATGACCTATTTTTGCAGTTAGTAATGATTCTGGCAATGTTGGTTCCTTTTCAAGACATATGTTTTGTGCCTGTAACAAGTCAAAGGTGCTACTTTGCTACCATGAAAATGAGTACTGCACTGCATTCATTTAGTTGTTACAGTGCTCATCCATTGAAGCAGATGGTGCATCAACAGTCAACAATGCATTAATAACCAGTAAATATCTTGTTTTATTGATGCTCTTTTACTTAGAAAAACATGATGTGATTACTTTGAAAATATTTCTGTCGACAGTACTGTTCAAACATGAAGCAATATTTGCTCTGTTTTTTCAAGGATTAACTTGTAAAGTTACTGTAACAAACAATCTGGAGTTTAGACAGTCTTGTGGTCATTCAAAAACCAATTTAATGAAACTGCTCTCTGACAAGTTTGTTTTTATTTTGAGCTCCATCTATCCTATCATAGAAAGAAATCTTTGTGCTTGTACTGCTACAACATTTGAAACAGTCGGCACTCAGAAATGAGCATTTTTTGTTCTTTTGTGTTGCCCTGCAAATGTAAATTTTTTTTTATAGTTTATTATAAGTGCCCACAGTTTCAGTTATTATGTTGGAGTCTAAGGCCAACAATGGAAAGTTTAGTGATTATTTTTTCAGCCCAAGCATGCGGGTTCTCTTCATGTAACTCTACTTATAACACTACGATGCTACCATAATGTAAACTCAGCAGTTATCCTCCACATGATAAGCCTAGAAATAAGTTGGAAATTCAATTACATGTACATATACTTGTCTGCTTTCTTTGAGAACCCTTGTTTGTAAAAGTACGCTATTCTCCTGATTTTAGTGGACTCAGAGAAAATGTTCAATAAATACTAATAATACCTGTATTATTACTCTCAAGTCGCGTTGTGTTGCTTTTTTGTCGTTCTATTTTGTTTTATTGACTTTTTTTTCCCTCCACAAACTTGCCCAAATGTGGAAAGTGTGGCTGGAGGAGCACTCTAAACTAAAATCCAGCCGGTTTCTATTTATTCTATTGCACTGAGTTTGACATTGCTAAATCTATGGCATGAAAGCAACAGACCTTGTTTGGCCAATAACTAATTGATGCACTCTGTGATTGGTAGACTGATATGTAAAGCATCATAGACCAACAAAAGCAAAAGTACAGTTTTAAAATGAAAAGATAAATCAAGGCGTCACTTTATAGTCACCTACCTGATTGGACAACTCCACTTGTCCAAACATTTTAGTTGACCTCAGGTAAGCATTAAAATTGAGCCCTGATACACATCATAATGAGCCACCTTCAGTTTCTTTTGTCTAAAGTTGATCCAGTCATACTCTTCACTAATTATGCACTATTTCATTTTCACTAAATTCTATGTAAAGAACAAAGGTAGGTTATGTTGTAATGTATGCCTATTGCAGCAATTTAAAACGTAGTTTCAACCTTATATGAAGGGCTGTGGGAGTGCACGTGTCAGATAAAGCTTTGAGAATTGTTGCATCCGTAATTGTGGACGACTGAGCTTCAGCATCTTTGTTTATTATTGATTTATGCTTCCTAATTAGTGCTTGGCACCTAACTATGTTGGTTAAATGATGCAAGTTTGTGAAAGCCAATCTGAAAGTTGTAAAAGGAATATTATTAAAGAAACATGATTAGCTTGTTCAAGGCTTGTTCAAGCGGCAACACCACCCCCCCTCCCACACATGCACACACTCCCCAAAAAGATGTAATTAAAGCAGTACCCCATCATGAGAGTGCACCAGTTGATTAAATGGTTTGATCAATCAGATGCTTTGACCATTTGTGATTATGTTGCTAAAAATAGCCAAGGTGTCTTTGTTATGTAGTATTTTCACTCCATGAGAGCCGGGGTGCTGTCGCCAGAAGAAAAAAAATCACATAAATTATGTCTATGCTGCAATGTGAGTTTTTTTTCTTTTCCAATTAAATGCCTCCATTTGTTCAGATAGTTATGCAGCATTGCTCCCCTTCATTTCAGACTGATTTTACAGGCAACGTCAAAAAACAATTGTTCATGTAAAGCTCTCATCTGGTTTTTGTATTTTCTGCCCCATGTGCAGCATTTGGCAGACCTTCTATTATTGTGCTGAACCTTGTCCAGTCAGAGTTTTTCTAAGATAAGACACAGTGCAGAGGCTGCCTCGGTTTGAATCAGCCATTTAATATACTTTCCTTTTAGCCAATGTGTGAGATGCCTCATCTGAAAATGGGGTCAAAACCTTCACGTTGCACGCAGACCTTGGGAAATTCATATCCAACAATGAACTGAAAACAGGAAGCTGGTTGTGAAGTTTGTCAACAAAGCTCGGAAATGACCTCTCGTGAGCCAGGGTCGCAGTTGTAGATGCAGAAAATCTAAACACTTTGAGGAAATTTTTACTTTCCTTTAGATAAACGAGAGTAATGTAAACACAGACCATAATGGTGTATGCATTGGCATCTAACACCACGCAAGAAAGTAATGAGTATTTAAAGATTTTAGTTGTTAGTCATGTATGGGAGATATAATAAAGAGTTACTGTCACACAGTTTATGTTCTGTGAGCACACTTGAATGTCAAACTATTAATCTCATATTATCATGCTTTAGGTCCCATCTTTTTCTAAATGTATTTACAAATAAACAAACGCATAATGAAACACAAATGTGTAGAGGATTAGAATGTTTCTAATTACTTCCTTAGTTTCCACTGAGTGGGTTATAAATACAATAAATTACGCATCCAGACTCTGGCATGTTTATTTATGATGCAATCTTCTTTCGATGTCATCTACGTTCTTCATATAATTGCAAATTTGCATCTGCAGTACCACTGCAGCTCTCTTTCCCCCAGCAACACTTACGGTGCAGCAGATTCATTCCTGCCACATGAGCGTTAACCATCTCACAGTCTGAGGTTTAACACCTTGTTTGGGGTCTTGTGTGTGCAGATGTTCAGTTTTCATCTCAGGGAAAATAGGTCAACAAATGTTTGGAAGATGTAATGTTATACTTTTGTAACACCACTGGGAAAATATACATATCAAAACTAATATGTACATTGTATGTGCTCATGCGTTTTTTTTTTCTCTCTGGATGAGCATGTGGATCTGTGTGTGCACACTTTGCTTTCAGGCTCCTGAAACAAACCTCAAATCAAGACAACACAACAGTAATTCTTCTGTACAGTTAATATTATACCAAAGTATGATTAAAGAGGTTGCACATGTGGCAGTGCACAGCCTCATGAGAAATAAAAATGTCCTTTTGCTGACATGTTCGATTAATATACAGAGATGTTGGGAGACTGATGGGTCTACAGAGGTTAACACAACCTCACATGTGGGCTCTAGAAGCTCTAGAGAAGTGTAGCACAGTGTGCATTTAAATTCCGCCTTCACACACTGGGCTATATTGTCTTTGTTTCATTCATGTTTTAAACAAAAATACTTGAGCTGTCTTTGAGGACTGTCAGAAAAATGTTCTGCTTTTGTGGCCTAAATCCTGAGTACAGGACAGAACTATGCTCAGCTTCAACAGTTCTAATAATCTCCTTTCCTTTCACTGCGCTTCAGTCCACAAAGAAGTCTGGCACTGACAAAAAACG
>JAOXYM010000012.1:20696997-20707313 GCA_028567055.1 Leptatherina wallacei | reverse complement strand
CACAAATTAGTTTATACGGTTTACAAACCATGTATTACGCACACACAATGATATTGAGTCTATTTTCTCTCCATACGGATCCCTGTGTTCTTCTTGTGCTGCTACATCTTTTCAAGTTATTTGGTCTCTTAAAATAAAACTTACTCATCATTCAGCATGCATGTCGCCAGCAATGATGTTGTTTTCCAGTTTTAAGAGGATGTAGTAGGAACCAATGTAAAAATGCGGTGTATCGTTGCAACTTAGTTTCACTGCCATCTAAAGGCCTGGCATGTGTACTACACTGTAGTCACTCAATTTGCAGAGTTGTGTCAACGGCGATCGGATTAATTCCGCCGTCGTATAAATGCAGTTTTTTTCAATCCCGCAAAGGAGAAAAAAATACAAATTTAGTAGCAGCGTTGTCGTGTAAACTAGGCCTCAGTCATCCTGAATATAGCCTTTTGTTTATTTTGGGAAACCGCAGGTTTTAATGTAACCTGATGACTTAAACAGCTGTTGACTTCTACTTCCGCAGAGTAAAGTCCCCCCTCTTTGATTCTGGTTAAACTGGTGTGGTAGGCTACTTGAGATCGGAGCTAGAATCAGAATAGTGTCTGTTTGAAAGCACTTGTGCAGACATCACTCTTTTAATTCTTCTGCAGATAATTGTAAGGAAAAAGGTGTGACAACGTATTTGTGCTTTTTTCATTTTAATTCAGTACAAAACATCCAGTTTACACTTATCTAGACAAAAACCTTGCAAAGAATATTTCACTGTTAACTTTGTGTATTGGAGGCTAAGTTCATCTTCTCCTCACCATAACTGAAACTTTGACCAGTCCTTATATGCTCTATATAGCTTTGCTCTCTTAGAACCGCCTTTTGTGAAACTGCAATTAAATCAAATTATTGGAGGCCTTATCACCGCAAACATACAGAATATATGCTGCAGATAATTTACATGGATATTTCCTTTAACATTTGATCCTTTTTTCAATATTAGTATGATTCTGTTAAGGCTGCTCTGTGCCGAAGCCTTTTCTGTTTAGAAATACAGGGTGAGTTCAGGGTCTTAATTACGACTAATACTTTTTGCTGTATTTACTTTTTAAATCTACTTCCTTTCAACATGGGAAATTATACTTCTGGCAGGAAAAAAAGAGGAAAAAAAATTTACACATTGATATTTATTACATCTAAGCTGATAAGAGCATCTATGGTTGCTGCTTAACACACCTTATCAGTTCATCTTGATGGGTTCTGATAGGGCTGGAAAAAATCCCTGATACAGCTGTCTCAATCTCTGCTTTGATCCTTCCACAGGAAGAAGGAAAGGTGGGTTTCATTGTCTTATACAAGGCAGGTTTTATTGGATGTGGCAGACTAATAAAGAGTTTGACTTTGGAGTTGAGGTGAGGGGTCAAGGCTGGTGATAAAGGTATAGATGGGGAGGGATTGGATTTTTTTGTGCGTCTGTGTATGTCAAAGAGTGGGGCTGGAACCTGTCTCATATTCCACAAAGCCTCAGGGGACCGAGGGGAGAACTGGACTGGGATTGTAACAGCCCAGCGCTGTGTTCCTGTCACTCACTAAAAACACATCCTGCATTGTAGGAGTCTAAGACTAACGTACGATGTACAGGAGGGCCAAGGGTGATGATGAAAAACACACTGCACTGTTATCACTGAAAGAAATGTAATTTTCAGATGACACATTATTACAAAGATGGGACTGGCCATCAAATTTTATACAGAAAGACATCACTCTTCTATGACAGGGATGAAATGGGGAGCAAACTATAACTGTTCCTTGTACTGTCTCATGGATAAAATATGCACTGAATCCCATTTTTGTGAATAAAAGATGACACCAAAAGAGACTACATTTGTTAGACAACTTGAAACGTGTATTTGTTGTTGCCCAAATTCCAGGTTGGCAAAATATTGAAGTGGCAATGCACATGATTTGGATTTGAAATAACTCACTTCTGGGTTAACATTTAGTGTGCTCATACAATATGTACAAGATTTATTAATAATGATTACAGGCTGTCATATTAAGTTCATTAAATTACTTCAGCCCCTACTAATGTTAGAAAATATTTTTCTTGGTAAACAGCTAGAGGAAAAGTTGACCACAGAGGTAATTTCCCTCACAATAAAAAAAAATTATATTCTTTGTGTGTTAATGAACCTTGTGTGCCTGTGTGTACAGCTATATACAGCCATTCATATTTTAATATATGTTGGGACACACAGGCTCATTAGCCTCGTGGAATGTGAGATATATTTTTAATGACACAGACTGTACACCTCAATCCCTATTTGGAGCGATATACATGTTTCATATAGGTCTCCTGTGGTATGAATGCTGGTTTTGTTTTGGGGGCTTAAGGGATATATAAGGTTGCACTAATTAGGACCTCTCTCTAGCTTTTGTGGCATTTTCATTCTTGCATTTCCCATGATGGCCTTTTCATTTCTAGAAAGCACTACTACATTGTTATGCATTATTCACAGCACAGGTGTCAATCTGACCTTTGGCAGTATCAGCTCACAACATGGCAAGCTCCATCACAAAACCCACTCATCGCAGAGCAACTGCATGTACAAGAAGTTAGCTGTGCAAACAGATGCTCAGGGATTATGAGCTTTCTCATATTTATGCTGTTGTTTGGAGCTAATTTTGTGGAGGACCAAAACAGCCAACATAAAAAATAAATACAGAAATATGAAAAGAAATGGCTCAGTAAACAAATTGACATGGCAATGAATTGTACAAAAGATATTATAAAATAGTTTTTCTATTAAGAAACTTATAAAATGTGACATAAATGTGTATTTCTATTGTAATTTTCAACTGTTTTAATTTAACTTTGTATTAATAATCCTATTTATTTACTATTCCATTCTCCAAGCGTTTTTATTTCTGTAGCCGAGCCTGCCTAGCTGTGCCGCTTGTAGCCTTGGGAGGGTGATGGAGGTTTTGAGCAGGTAGAACCCCCACAGAAATGGCTGACTTTCAACAGGGCTGTTTACTGTTTGGTGTGGATGCAGTAACTGGGCGGATGCTCCAGCTGCAGACATACACAACTAGCAAAGGAACTGGCTGAAGGGTTCTGGTAAAGTTGGCTGTGATTCTCAGAGAATGTTGCTTGGATCATTGAGATGAAAACTTTTCTAAACGTTCACTGAAGGTTGCAAATAACCTTGAGAGAACCTTCCTGAAGCAACATTTCCCTTCCTCCTCTGAACCCACTCCACTGAACTGCTAAGCTCCTCTCGGATTGTAGAGCACATCCAAGCCTTTATTGATTCTGTATGATTTTCAGCTAAAAGAGCGACATGCTGAAGATCCAGTAAGTCAGTCATTTCTGCGGTGGTTCTACCCACTCAAAACCTTCATCTCCCGCCCGAGACCACAAGCGGCAGGGCTAGGCAGGCTTGGTTACATTGTCCTTCCTAGTCCTCCTTAGAGCCTGTGACCTGCTCAGTGTTGTTTGACCAATAGGTGAGGCTCTGCCCCCAAGACATGCCTTAAAAGACCGTCCCACTAATTTACATAATGAGGCAGAAATACATACATAAAGTGAAAAAAGGAAACAGAAATGAATAGGCTTGGAGAAATAATTAGAAGAAGAAAAAGAAAGATTGGAAATAATGATGTAAATATGACAGTGAATAAAAAAGTGTCAGTAAATGAAACAATAAATGAAATGTCAGATGAACATAAATTACAGAAATAAATAATTTGGGGGATAAAAAAGATATAAAAGGAAAATAATACAGAAATAAATACAGGCATGAAAATAAAGGAGGAAAGAAATTTTAAAAAGCTCCAAATAAGTAAATCAATAAAACTGAAAATGACATGGAAAATAAAATAAATAGAAGTATTGATACAAAGTAAAATTAAAGCAGTTGAAAATGACAATAAAAGTATACAATTATATCACGTTTTAGGTTTCTTGGTGAAATTTTTTTTTGTATAATTTATTGCCCTATCAATTTGTTTATTGAGCCATTTTTGTATTTATTTTTGATTTTAGCAGTTTCAGTCCACCATGATATCTCTCCTGTCTATTCAACTGAAATTACATTCACGTACACATCCAAACATTTTCATCAGGTAACGCTCTTTAAATAATCATTCAGTATTTCACTGTTGTTGCAAAGTTTAGAGAAGTCCCACTGAGAGATGTGGTTGTCGCTGACACACCTGCACACCTGATTAACTTCATTTTCTATGTAATTGCTTGTTTTGTTATTCAGCAATGAATGGTAGAAAATAAATGAGAAAATAGGTTTTTTTCAGTCTTCATATCTGCTGTACGTACTTTTCCCACATTCTGTCACCTAAACCTGTCTATCTGACTACTTCCTCAGTTTTCCTAATTTCTGTAGTGAACTGTGTCAGTCAGATGGGACTCATGAGATATTTTTCCTTAATAAACAGCTCCTTGTGTTTGCCTATTTTCTCCTTATTAATGTGCTTGCAACTAGTGCAGAACCATCAGTATAGGAGAATTAGGAGACTCTAATTTTCACTGACAAGGAATTGCAGGTTGAGAATTGGGGGGAAAGACAAGGTTGTGATCATTAATGTTTCATTAACTAATCATGCTTCCTGCTCCTGTTTGCTTATATGGAGATATTTGCTGTGTGTGTTCTGCTTTGTGTAATTCTGTGAAGGAAGGTGAAAGAGTAAAAGTCGACGCAAGATAGAAGATAAATTGAAGAAGTGTTAGTGCAGTTTAATTTCGCATTTCTCATATTTTTCAGTGGAAGAAAGTTTCCTCCTCCCTGCCCTGAGCGACACTGAATCAGTATCTGTGAGCTATCCATCAGTTCCACGTTGCCCAGCTTGGTCAACAGGGTTCTCTTCCAAGCAGTTACCTGTTAACACAGTTAATGGGGGTCCATATTTGCATAAGTCTGAGTAAAGAGGGGGACTGGAGGTAGATAGCATACAAGCTGGGCGGGGCTTCTCTCATCGAGCAAATGAGACCATTCATCACAGCTTTGTTTGCCTGTATGCTCCTCCTCATGAACAATTAATGTGCTGCAGACATTTTAATGCTTTTCTGCTCTTCCTTTATCTTACCTTCTTTCCCTCTTTGTCTCACTTTCAGGGACTGTCACTGCAGTGCAAACCCCTCCTGCTGATTATAACAATGAGTCTATTTATTAATTTTTGTCTTCTCCAGTCTTTTGTCTTATGCTGGTATTGTTTTTCCTTTACAGTCAAGAGGTTTCAGCACATAAAGCCTTTAGATTTTTTTCCCGGTGTCTTAGCTCTGCTAGTGTTTAGTGGCTTCTGTGTCTTGTGATCTGCTTCAGGCATTTTCTGGCACTTAAGGTCTCCTTGAAATGGATAACAGTGTTGTTTGCTTCTGCATATTTACACATTTAAAATAAAAAACGGAAGCCAGCGAAGCTGCCCCCGTCCCAAAGAGCTCAGTAGGCTGAGACTGCTCAGCATCAAAGGCCTTTACAGAAAGGGAAAAAAATGTGTTTCTTCCAGTTTGCAGGATAAATCATCCACAATTTTCCAGGGAATTACTCTAAATTATTGTTGAAAATAATTGTGGTATTGTTGGTAATTTCTGACTCAAATTCTGGTTTACACATGACATTCGGTGCAGGACATGCCATATGACAACAATTAGAAATGAAATTTGATTAGATTTAATTTGATTTTGACTGTGACATTAATACTGCAAGCTATTTGTTTTATTGCAAAGATCCAAATATCAAGTAGGATAAACCACTGCAGTGAGAGCGGTTTATCATGACCATCTTATTTATGCGCATTCATCTCTTCACAGATTTTAGGCCTCGGCCCTTTTTTCCAGTCAGTTTTGTGTTGCTTATTTCGCTCACTATTTTTATGCATAATCAATAATTTCGGTTGGATATTTACCAAAGCAATTTGGTTTAAGTGCCTGCTTGCCTGCGGGGGCTATAGAGACAGAAGACCACCTGGGAATAGATGCCAATATACCCTGAACAAGAGTTGTCAGCATAAATCAGCTGACACTTACCATTAACAAAACACATCCATTAGAATGTTTACAGTCTTTTGTTTAAACAGGCAATTTAATGCTGTGTACTGGTTTTTACACTGGAGACCTTTTTGTCTCCGCATCTTCAAATATTAAAGTGTAGACATGAGTTATCTCAGCGAACATGCTCGCCATGTTTTCTTCATCGTCTTGGCTAACGGTATCATAAAAGGAGTCTTATGAATAATGAATTATAGCAGAGATAGACAGCTGTTTCCAATTGGACTCTTTATCTCTCACTGACTTGATTTACATACATCGTTTAACCCATTTGCCATATTTCAATAAACGTGGTTATCAGTTTAAGCTATTTGCACAAGCCTTTGATACTGTTAATTAAAGGTTACTCTTGCCCCAAGTAAATCAGTGAATATTACTTACCAGGAATGAGACATCAAGCTTACTTAACCTATTCATAATTGATTTGACATTAAATGTGCACCTTTAGTCCAACACCAGGTTGCTTGACTTTGTTTTAAACATGGCTTATTGTTTTTGTATGAAACCTGTCAGTAGGCTGTGTCTTAATACTGTGACTCCTTGTAATGCTGAAAGATAAGACCTGTATTATGTTAATTAAAGTTGTGGGATTAGTGGATTTGTCAGCATGGTAAAACCACTGGAGTTGAATACAGGCAATGAATCCTACCTGTTAACACCTGGATTCACTTGAGTAAATGAAAATAAATGAAAAGTTTGAAATTACGCATGAATAATCCAGTTAGCAGATTCTTTTTTCCACCTTATTACTTGATGTAGAAGCGGCCCTTTCTGTTCAGGGTGGCAGCACCCCCTCCTAGCCTTCCTGAGGAAGGCTGATAAAACATGCATTCAGAGACCTTGGGAATTCACACACATCTGTGCCTTTTCTTTTGCACACACTGTTAAACACACTGTGTGCAGATAGAGATCTCGAGATGAAGCATTAACAAACAACTGATACCCATAGCTACAGCTCAGTGTTTGAATTTCAACACAAGGAGCATTACGGCATTAAGCTTTATTGATATTTAGACACCGTTCTTTGCCATCTGTGCTCAAAGACTAGCACAGATAATGAAAGATTCTTTTGTAGGAGTGGCTGCTGTTTCTCCCCAACATGATAGAAACTTATATGTTGCTTCAGGCATTGCAGTAAGGATGGCGTAGTGATAAAGACAGATTAAAAATCATAGAGTTGTTGCTCGAAAGAAAGCAATTGATTTAAATGTCAGGGTGCATCTCACCCCTCCCCCTGTTCTGCTTTATTGGATATTGTCACTGGGATTGTGTGCAGTGAGTGTTCCTTGGAGACCTAGTCAAGCTTGGAGATCCTTGCAGAGGGCTGGTGTGTAAGGGACTGTGGGAGGAAGGGAGACACGGTGCTAACATCAATAATTCACAACACTATTGCTAGGGAAACAGGATGTGAAGGTATAGGAGTCAGGCCAATGTGAATAACATACATCAGCAACACCATGCAAATGAATCTGATCCAAGCCCTGCCATTTATTTTCACAGCATTTCACAGCAGTAAAAATGTATTGAGCCCATAAAAATTCCTAATGATTTCATTGATTTCAATGAAGCTGTTTTCGCGACTTTGTGTCCCACAAGCAGATGTTTTAATTTACTGCTGTTGAGGCTTCTGGTCGTCAAAGGAGGACGAGAAGGGTATAGGGAGCCTGAGAGAGCACAGGACTATTTCCCAGGCCTGCTTATTAGATTTCCAATCATAGCCTGTGGTGCAATGGCATTACCACCATAAAACACCTCTTTGCTGTGTAGCCGTCTGGGCAGAAATTGCTGTTGCTTGGTGGAAACTTGAGTGTTTCCTTAACATTGATTCTGTTGAAATGGGGAGGAGGAAAATTGAGTTTAGACTATCATTAAAACAGAAACACAGAAGAATTCATATGAACTGCACACATTAGGTCCAGCTTTTGTAGCCTCTACCTCAGGTGCTGAGTGGGCTTTATGAAGCATTCCCTCATGTGTTTTTGGCTGCTCATTTTCTCAGCGAAGAGCTGGTCCCTGTTATGGATATAGGCTTAATCCATTATTGTGCTGATTGCCAATGTGATTTCTGCGACACCCTTCCCCAGGCAAGGGTCAATTACAAACTGGGCTGAAAATGCATCAGTTATTCATGAGGAGTTCATGAACAGATGAAGAGTAATAAGTCAGCTGATTACTTTTTTGATAACCAGTAAATCTGATTATGACTTGATTCAATGTTGTGACTATGAAAGTGAGATTTAGTTCTCACTCTACAGTTTAACATGAAACTACCTTTATTATTCATCCAGAGAACCAGTGTCTTGCTGCTTTTTCATCTTGCCCCCTCTCCCCATCGACTGTCTCCCTCCCTCTTGCCCCTCCACAATTTTCTCATTAGTGATTAGAGCAGAGTTTCCATTTCCAGGCTATTGACTGTGCTGTTGGAAGCTTAGAGCCCATTACATACGTTGCTCCCACTAATTGTTTCCAGTCATAATGAAGTTCCTTACAGTGGAGGAATTGTAGTTAAGGCACTTTAGGTCATAGGCACGTACCGTGTATTACTGTGAATACATTGTGACTGCTGTTTCTTCATATCTTTCACTTCATTATTGTGCTGTAATTAAAAATGTCAAGTGATTTTAGTGAGAATGTATAGGTGTGATAATGGAAAGACATTCTCTTAACAAAGCCACTTTTCTCATCTCTTACATGTTTTTGTGGAGGGCAGATCCAGCAGGGAGGTATGTAGCATGGCGTTAGTGCAGGTTGTTGGAAGAGCGCAAGCCCCTGGAGTCAAGGATTAGATTAGAGCTGTGCTGTGTGACAGAAGTCCCATTTTCTGCCCTTTCCATTAAGGGGAGTTAAAGTATTACCAGTCAATCTTGGCTGTTTGTGGCTTTCGATGGCTCTTTTCCAACTGCAAAAACTGTTTCATTTCGTTAATGGGCACACAATCCATCCATCCATCCATGTTCAAATCCCTTGTCCTTTCGGTAGATGTGCTATAAGGGGCCAGTAAGCAGACACACAGTCTTTTCTGCCATCAAATTCCTCCAGTTTCTATCGGTGGGTACCCTCCCATTAAAATTAGCATAGCCCAGGAGTCAGATTTAATGGCAACACCTTCAGAGAGCAGGAGACAGTCTGACTTGGAACCTGTATTACCTCAGATGACTTCCCCTTTTATGAAGGGTCCTCCCAAATCTTTGAGCTCCTAATTCTGTTTATCTGAGTGTTAAACTAGGGCAGCTGAGCTCGCTTGAGTTTATTGAAGACATTTCACCTCTAACCCAAAAGGCTTCTTTGTTCTGACTGTTGGAGACTTCTAGGCATTGAAATTCTTTTGAGGGGGTTACATACCTTTGACTGTCTTTAGGTTCAGTTTGGGAAATGTTCATGAACAGATCTGTAGTGAAGGGAACATTTTATTTCAAAAGCATTTAATGAAATCCCAATTAAATGTAGCACTTACAAACTCAAAACTATTTCAATTTTTGGGGTTAATAAAGAATTATTCAAATAATGAGATGTCATTGTGAGCGGAAGCATTTTTTGTAAAATTGAATGCCTTGTTGTAAGTCAAAATGACAGAGCTGTCACTTTACCCAGAAAGGGCCGGAAGACGACAAATTTGTCATTTCCCCAAAAGACTTGGTATATATCAATGACTACTCACACATTAAGCTGTCTGACTTCTGTGTATTCGGTCAGGCATGGGGACAACATGTACAACCACTCAGAGCAAGAGGCTCCATGTTGTCTAAACACAGTGTCACAGCATCCCAGGATGACAGGCACGATGAAATGGAGAGCGATGACACCAGTACAAAGCAGAGGTCTGGTTGAGATGACCCTTAAACATGGCAAAACACACTTCGCTCCAGTCAAGTGTTAAAAAAGGTTTTATTACTTTATCTCAGTCTGCTGGGGAATGACTCACCCCCTATGCTACTCAGTTTTGTACCTGCCTCATCAATAAACTGTCATGGCTTTAGTTCCTATCACATCTCTCTTTGCTGTTACACAATGGAGCAAGACATGCAATATGACCACTGCATAGCAACATGATACACCATGTTATGGTGTAAGAACCTCATAATTTTATAGTACATATATCAGCGTGCCATTTCACAGCGTGACTTGGCCCCAGGGTTGGAGTAGGCGAACAGCTGGAGTGCTTCAGTGGTCCTCTAGCGATTAAAGACAGTATTTTTGTCAGGGTATTGAGGTGTGGACACAGGCGCAGACAGGAGGCAATATGAGTTACAAGGCAAGAATAATTTATTCT
>JAOXYM010000012.1:20670362-20695610 GCA_028567055.1 Leptatherina wallacei | reverse complement strand
GGTAATGGGAACACAAACAAACCGGGCGGTGTGGTGCCGGGCCGGGCTGAGTAGGTGCTAGTGTGAAAGGGGCATTAAGGTGTCTGGAGTAAAGTTTCTGCATTAGATGGCTGAGACAGAAAAGGTGTTAATAAAACACTGGGAAAAGTTGTCAAATCAGAAATGTTCAAGCCCCATCCCAAAGGTTCTGGGTAGTCCCTGAAGTACTAATTCTTTACCAGGGCCATTTGTTTGGATGCTGGATCCTGTGGTCGACATGGATTAAGCCTAATAATAAATCCCCTGAAAAACCCTGGAAAAAAGATTCTGGAAAAGAGTCCATATGCTGTAAATGCAGTTTTACTTTTGAACATATTTGCATTTCACACACTTTCCTTAGACACACACCAGACACGCACTTGTTGCTCCCAGTAAGATCACCATCTTTAGTTGTTTGCAATGTACTGACCTAACATTTGTATTAAATCGATACGCTCTGCACTTTGGTCATACGACTTGATATTAGTATTTGAGCTGCACCCCTTATTTCAGCACCTCAAATTGCTTGTTGTCCTCTGATGTAGCTTCAGCCAGTATTTTGCATGGAATACAGTCAGTATTGTAGTAAAGATACACAGCAAAAAAGACCAAGAATCTGCGGACTAATGTGAAGTGCAATACCTCACAGCATTATTTATAAACAAGATCTTACAGTTGAAAATCAGTAATATAAACTTTATCTAGTATCTTAGTAATATATTAGTAGCAGATGGCTACAGAGCAGAGCGTAACTAATAAAACTGCTGGAGAAAAGGGCTGCAAATTTTCCAGTGAAAAACTTACCGACAGCTCTTTTACATTCTGCTGTTGTAGTGCAAAGCTGCATAATAGTTATTTACATTCCTCTCTTATCGTTCACAACATTTTGCAAATTTTGCTGCATTTAGATTACATTTCATAGATTCAATTAGTTTTTGGACCCATTCCTAAGAATGTGTTTGTGTTGGTCAATAATGAAATAAAATGGTTGCTGTTTTTATATGTGGTCATGGATTCGCTTTTTGTTAGTAAATTAGAGAACTGGCTAACTCACATCAGTTCTTGCAGTCCCACATTAAATTAAGTCTTTTTTAGTAAATCTGACCCTGACACTGTGTTTTGGTAAATAATATTGAATATAAATAGGTGCTTAATTATCTCCACGGGGTATTTAAAGGCTTTTCTATTGTGTTCATAGATGTTTTAAAGGGGTCATTTTCATCTGAATAAGTTCTTGGTGGTGAGATACAAATCTTTACCATCCATGTATACTGGCCGGAGTAGTTGGGAAGCAGGGTTTGTTGCTTAGTTGTGATCAGGAGTTAAACTGGTATTTGGTGTGTGTGTGTGTGTGTGTGTGTGTGTGTGGGAGGGGGTGTCAGGGTTCTTTGGTCTCAGGGTTGCCAAGGCTTTAAGTGGTTGAGTGCAAAATATTTCTACACACAAAGGCCAACATCTGAGGGGAAAACTATTTTTTGATGTTTAAGAGTAGACCTGTGCACATAAGCCATAACAAGCTCTGCTTTGTGTCGAAACCCTGTGCTCCAAATATGGGCAAAACAAACACATGAACATAAAAGACGTGTGAATGTGCATTCTCCGGTGTATCAGTGTAGGAATAGGGATGTTTCAGGATTTCACTAAAAATGAGAGAATATTATAGGTCTTGCAATTATGACATTAAAAGGGAAACAATTTACTTTGCAAAGCCTTAAGATAAATACAGACATTAATGATGTTATAGCTTAAAAATAATCAAACTAGCTTGCATTACTGAGCCATGGTATAATTTGAGCCATTTTAATATTTTGCTCCAACTAGCTAGCTAATTCAGTAGTTTTATTAGAGATTATTGGTTTGCTTAATATAACAGCCAATGTATCTTAAGCAGACTTACATTTTAATAATGAGAATCGGAAAAATGAAAAATTTGGCTGTTAAGGTACCATTGATCTGTTCAGTTATGAAATAAAATTAGATTTTTGTTTTAGTTTTTGACCCTCAGTATTATCTATGTGTGCCAAACGCACCATCTGACTGACAAACAATGGAGACGATCTATGAGGTGTTCAGTTTAAGGATTAATTTCAGTTAATGGGTGTTTATTTATTACTTAATCTTTTATCATTTTAAGAGTTGTGTGTCCGCCCCCTCCTCCTCTTCATTCCCCTTTAATATAAAGGATGCAACAGTGTGATGCACTGCACTATTATATAAGAAGTGTATAGAATAAATTCAGCTTCAGTGCTGCTTACTGTCAGCATGCCTTTCTATTTGTTGCAGGCTGTACTGGCTCAGTTAAACCCTGTGAAAAATTATGTAGTGATTTGATAATGTGGCAACAAACTGAATTTTTTTTTAAACATACCAAAATGTCAACATGTTACATGTCAACAATGTGAATATAGTTTGTGGACATTTTTATCCTGGAAGGAGATATCCAAAAGATCAATTTTCAGTGACCTATAGCTAAGTTTGTAAGGGGTCAAATCCTAAAACACTAAGAAAAATTCAGTTATAAATATATTTGTGTTTGTGCCTTTCAGTCAGGCATAAGTTGGACCTTACAACTTCACATGACATAACATCTACAACATCTGCCTCATTATTATCCTGACATTGTTCAGTTTAGAGCCATTTTTAACTCTGGTCCTGCATGTTGCCAGGCAGTCTGTCACAAACTGAAAATGTGGATAAAAGTAAATGAAAGGGTAATTTATTTTTTCTGCTGTTGTGATAATATTATGGTATTACTACACACGCCATCAACTTCAAGTGCAAAACTCAAGGCTAATTTGAATTCATCAAATGAACAATGTCATCATACAATCCTTTACCAACAGACAGTGAATTGTTCTGCAGGCCTTGGAAACTCGACTTTGGGAGAAACCTCTGAGTGGGAGCTTTGTTTAAAAGATGAATTGATCCTCTCCCCAAATCCTGATGCAGCTTGGTTCTCCTCATTCTCATTTTATTGATGGATCACTGTTACTCCCTTTATATGGTCGAAAAAACAGAACCCTCCTCAAAAGGTTTTTTCTCCAGAAGCAAACAAAACCTGAATGGACATCTCTTTCTGTGAACCAAATTACATCTGTTTGGTTTGGACCATGATCCGGATGGGTACATCTAACACCTGTAGTGTGCGTTTATTTTCCAGCCCTGAGCAACACACAACTTTCAAACTGAAAAGTTTGAAGGTTCATGTCTTATAATTACTATGTCTTGAGACTTTATTTGGATTTGAAATCTTAATCATATGACTTAGTATTCACAACCCGAATGGCATAAAATAGGAGATATTCTTAGCATTGCAAAACAGTAGTTCAAGAGTAAAATGTTTAGATCTCATTTTAGTGATCAGCTATCAGTTGTGTAAATGCACACTAAAACAGCACAGTATAATTTGGATGCACATCCTCATGAAACAGATGGTGCTTGAAGTGTGCTGATGTCGTGAGCACTTGCAATGTTGTACAACAGCTTATAATTATTAGAAAGCACAGTGTGCTGCTGTGACTCTGTTCCAACAAACCCACATTACATTCTAGTTTTGGTTTGACTGACTGATTTAGTTGCTTCCACTTGTTCAAAGATTAATCTGGTTTTAAATCTGGATGAAGACAAGACCAGTGGTTGCTTGTTCCTATTTTGCAGGTTTCTAATATCTAATATAATTAAAAATGTCCCCAAAACAACATTCTTGTTGGCTTTGAAAATGACTTTTTATTTTTTAATTTCCAGAGTATTCTTGGAGTTTTTGGTAATTGCATCATGTTATGGGTCCAAAATGTCTGCCCTCTTTTGCTGGAAACAGATTTATGCAGAAGTAAAAGGCAAGATGCTGAGAAAGATGATCAAAAAACTGACGCAAACATGGAGTGTAATTTGGAGCCACTGTAATAATGTACAGTGTACTTTAAGGGGTGTGTTGTATGGAGTAATTCTCTGCGGCTGATATCAGCAAGGACCATTTTGCTCGCTTGGTGATGCAACCAGAGAATTGTTTCAGCAATAACTTTACACTCTCCAGCCTTTTTAGGTGGATCATCTTTCCGCTCAGTGTGAAGAAACAGTACAGCGCTACCATATCATCCTGCAATCAGAAAATATAGTCGTACATTTTTGCTGATTTTCTCTTTCTTTTAGATGAACAAATTGAATAAATATCTAACAAATTGAGAATTTTCTCAAAGTCAGTATTTCATTCTCTGTAAAGCTTTCTATTACATTGAACTACAAGTTTAGTGTTGTATTGTTGAAACTGTAATATCTGTGTACACCAAGGTCTATTATAATATTGAATAACATTTCTCCACATTTTTGCCATTCATACTCTTAATTTAATTTCTTCCTCTGCCTATAATGCATGTATTTCAGACTAATGCATTGCAACAGCATCTGAAATTCATTATCTGTATAATAAGCGTATTATGTATATTATTTTTGCATACATATTAAACTATTTTGCACCAAACACCATTCTGCCTACCCCAGCTCCTTTAGCATTTTGCTTCATTTGCATGTGCCTCATATTTGTTTTAGCCCGAGAGAGTGTTGACGTGGTGTAATTCAATGCACATGAAGACAGACCCTCTCACATGCCTGCCAGCTTCTCCGTATCCATCCGTCTGTCATGTTAACAACTTTAAATGCAGGCGCTTTGCATCTCTTTCATGGAGGGTTAGGAGTCGTGCGCTGGTACCCCTGTGGTGCTGCTGCCCGAGAGCGATGTAAAACCAGAAGGTCTGTTTAATTATTTAAAATAGCAGTGAATTAAATAATAACGGAGGTTTGGATTTTTCATTATCCAGCTTGTGATTGTGATTGGTCAGGGATGTAATATATTGGCCTCTTTGCCCCACAGACGGTCTAGTGCTACAGCATTTTGATTAGTCATTAAACCGTATTACTCCAATAAATTATTCAAACTTTAACTTTTATTCTAGTCCACCCACTGACAGTACATTGTACTTCACATACACTCTGTTTGATTTTCTGTTCATTTCCTCCTCTAACACAAACTTACCCATTGTTTTAGGCTTCCTGCGACGGGATCCGGGGACCCCAGTGTGTGTTTGCCACCAATTTTACACTCTTTTTCACCCTCTCTTTCGCTTGTTCATTTCACACTGCTTCTCACCTTCCTCCCCTTTTCCACTTATTGTTCAGTCCATGAATGACTTGGCTACCTTATCCAGCCTCCTGTTCCTTTACCAGCTGGTATAAAAATAAACAGGGTTGTGGTTTGGCAGCGCTGCTCTGCTCGAGTGGGTTGTAGACAGCATAGCACTGCCTGCTGCTCCAGATGCTCAGAATCACGCTGTCCACACTGCAGCCCCCTCGCTTGTTCAGACTGCTTGCAGCTGCCACTGAAAGGCTGGGATTTCACAGACGCTCAGTCGGCAGTTCTTCACGGGCAGCATGCACAAAATTATGCTACATTACTGCAGTTTCAGCACACTACAACCCTGCTCAGCACACTCTTTTAAAGACTGCTCTGGACACATTTGAATAAGATAACGACTGAAGCAAATGCTGGAGCACAGATGGGGTTTTAAATGTTTCAGTGCTTCAAGAGTATGATTCAATCACTGAAACATAGATAAGTTGCAAAGGATCCGTCACTTTTCTTTCATTTAGACATTTGCTCAGCCATATGGTCCTTACTTTTAATTCAGTGAGAACTACATTGGAGGGGGTCATCTGAGCTTAGCACACCAATTAATCCTGCCACTCATTGTAAACCTGCCTGTGAATAGTAGTGGTTTATAGAGGAATAATTCTCTGTGCTAATTAGTTGTTAGCATTCACAGTGTCAAGGAGAAATAGTGAACTGGAGCACACCCATGTGTCTAGATTGCGAGAATAGAGGTTGTTAATGCTGTCTATAATGCTGTAGAAGAAGCCACTCATCTTTCCCAATGCGGTCCATTTATTCATTCATACTTTCTTTTTTTTTGCAGATCTCCTCTTTCCTGTGTGCCTGTCTCCATCCTTTTCTACTCCACCCTTTCTTTTATTGTCACCCAGCCAGCCCTCTGGCTGTGTGCCTCACAGTTGCCATGGTAATGATATAGTTTCTCATCTCTGTAATGTGATGTCTTATTAGCTTTCATTGGGGCGTGTGTCACTATTTTATTTCACGCGCCATTTGGTGAGCTTCGGTCTCCTGTTGAAAAATCTTGTGCTACAGAAGTGAGCAGTGAGTGCGCTGACAGAACAGTGTAAAAACGCCAGAGTACACATGTGAGGGTCCTGATGGAGAGGAAGAGGACAAAATTGAGTGAATCAGAGTGAGAGATATGAGGGGCAGTGGCTGCTGTAGCTGCATCACAGTTTTTTTTTCTTGGTTCACAGTACGAACATGCAGAAAAGATAAGTTGTGATATGAATTGGAATATAAAAGGCGTGATTGTCCCAGAGTAGTGCCGTCTTTCTCTCTGTTCTCAGAGGCTGGCACATCAGGGAGGGGTTTCAGCTGTTACCCAGCAGGAGGCACTGTGTGTGCTTTCAACCATCCACAGAAAGAGTACGTTGGTTGTAATGCAGCACCTACTTTATCACCATGTGTCTTGAGAGGGTTTTATTCAGTGGTTTAGTTGGGGTGAAACCATAGTTAATGTTACTGCAGGAGATCCTCTATAATCTTGTACTTATGCACATAATGTCGAGTTCCATCTTAATATTGTATTTTATTTGCAATACAGACCTGTGTTTGCTGAGAGTGTCCTTTGGAGTTGCCATTATGCTGTGTATTTATCTCCTCTTTGTGTGTGTGTGCATTTATAGACAATGCTTTGAATGCCTGTGAGGAAAAGAAAGTGTGGGAAGGGTGCTGCAGTCAATAATTGATCAATATCACCCCAGATGCTACTGTCAAACACATCAATAGACTTTCTTCAACGGTGGTTTTTATCCCGCAGTGTGTATTAACCCCCTTATGTCAGCCCACAGGGCTTTTAAAATGACCATCAGCTTCATCTGTCCTGTCTTTGCAGATGTGGCTCCCCCTCAAAGGCAGCTTCTTTTGAGAAGTGGTAGTTGCGGACTGTGTGATTGTGACTATTGAATAGGCTATTGTGGTGGTAATTGCACATTGGCAGTTGTCTTAATTTGCACAGGATTGCTGCAGTTGTATGAAGATGCTTTTTCCCCCCTCACTATTTATAATTTAGTACTCCATATTTAAGTGGGAGTTGATTATTAAATAATTTTCAGCAGCCGACTTCACGTCTGTGTTTTGTACCTGATGACTCCTCATTACAGTATGTTCTGAAGGCGCTGAAGCTGGCATGCCGTTTTTCTTTTTTTTTTTTTTGCAAGATAATTGTTAACATTGTGAATAGAAAAATTAGACCATGTATAAAGAGCCATTTGATTAAGTCTACAGAATAACAATCAGGTCAGTGAATATCACCCTCTGAAGATTCTTTGTAAGTACTCAAGCACCTCTGATTGGTCTCCCTGTCTCTTCACTTTGTCAGATATTAGACTAGACTTGTAGTTGATGAAGCAAACCATAACCACACTATGATTTCTTATGTTTTCAACTTTATGCATATGCCCAATAACCACACCATAAGGTATGATTTACACAGTCTCCACCCCCCAAACTGTGCTGAAATATTGCTTTGAAGTTCCCTTGTAATATCCCTTAGTAATGCTCTTAGAAACCTTCTTTTGGTTCTGTCTTTGAGGAGACAGGTGACAGAAAATATTAAATCTTATCATATGTGTTTTTGATGACACCGAAAACAACAAAACACTCAGGGTACAATAAGCATTTGGACCGGTGTAGCTAGGTGAACTACATGAAGGTTTGAATTTCTTCTCTTGTGCTGCACTTTTTTTGATGTATCCTCGATAGGCTCATCGAGGAGGGATGATGCCCTTTGGATGGCATCTGTTGTGTTCCCTTCTCCTCTGGGCTCCATGCCAGGCATGTGTTTGTCAGATGGCAGTGTTGCTAAGATGGAGGTTTCTAATATATCCTGACATGTTCGCTTTTCACTCTCATTGACTGGACCATGTGTAGTATTTTAACCCTTAAACATTCACACACATTAAATTAGCAATGGAAAAATGTTCTTTTGCATTTTTTTATTTCCTTGCGATGGTAGTTATAAGAATCCATGTTTTTTTTAACAAATAGTGGAGATGATAGTAATAATCTGATCGCAACAGTAATGGCATAGCATACACTTACTTTTTGCATTACATACCTAAACCAAGTGGTAGAGCTGGCTTCAGCAGGTTTACTTTCTCAAATATTTTACAAGATTCATTAGAGTCACTAAAAATAAACAAAACAAAAGAGCAGAACATTAAAGGGTTGGGATGCTGCTAAACATTCTGATTTGTGGCTATATCATTACTCCAAATGTAGGTCTCGATCGCTTCGACTGAACCAAATACAGGAATATGTTCCTGTTTGTCATTGGTCTGTTCCTGCTTGACCGATGTCCCAGCTTTGAACCCACAAGGCTAAGGGCATGTGTAAACGCAACTAAAACATACACAAGTGTAGGATGATAGGTGGCTCTGGCCGGGACAACTGTTTCATAGTCAGACTTTGAAGAATGCGTTCTGATAGAAATATAGTCGACCCAAGGCCGCCAGGTGTGATGCAGCTCCATGTTTTGCTCTTATATGGTGGAAACAGACGTCTTGCATTAATCAGTAAATGAAGGAGTTTTCTTCTTTGTTGTTTGTCTTGTCTTGTCCTTAAGTAATTCTTGATGCAGTGGCTCTGGCAAGGATGGGAACATGTTTTTCAAAAGGTTCGATTTGTTTGAGAAAGTGCAGTGTGAAAGCAAACTCGGACGGACTGTAGTGTTGCAACCCCCAATATAAACAAGTCCCCAATTGTACCGAGTAGAGTGGACTATTAGGTGTGAATACACCTTAAATCACTGGGGGTTAATATGGTCTTTTGGTGATTAATTTTCCTCATGGGAGAAAAAAGACATTATTTGACATTAAAGCAATACTTCATATATTTCTGACCTTAAAACTCTGGGCTTCTGACTCATTTTGATCTCACGCTGATATTCATTATGGACATCCTTGGAGCTGTTGTTGCCCTGCTGCATCCCGAGGCTGAGAAACCATACTTCATCTTTTTTTTTTCCAGCCCCAAGCAACACAAAACCTATGTGTTTTGCTTTACAGCACTGCGTCACATGCCGTCAACTGGATATCAACACACTGGCCACTTTAGACAGGCGCAATGGCTGATTCATCTAAGAAACCTAAGAGGACATTTTTGGAGACAAATAAAATAAATGCATAAAGGGACAGCACAAGCGATAGAGTCAGCATCGGACTGACTTTTAGTGACTGGAGAGAACTCAGACAAGAGACAGGGCCCAAGATGGATGCTGATTTAGCCTTTGTTAGGGGGCGCCAAAGTCCAAACAGCTGCCAAGGTTCAGTAGTGCTGCTTCAACTTTGATGCTAGCAGGGATAGGCTCCAGCATCTCTGCTAACCTGCATTGTAATAAGTAGGTTTAGAGTATGTATGAATGAATGCATGAACTCAAACTTTCTCTTTCATTGCAAAGAGTTGTTTCATCTTTGTTTGAAATTACAGTTTATTATTATATTTACAGCATCTCACTACTTCTTTTAAAACAGCAAGAAGAGTCAAGAAATACCAGTTTTGTTTACAGTGAGAAGGGATACAGTATTAAGTCTAAAATCAATATACAGCCATATAAACACTAAACTATTCATTGGGAAAGTATGAAGACAAAACACAAGACAAGACATCTGACCGAGAAAATCATGCTAACATATTAGTTTGATTTATTGATCTTTGACATAAAGGCCTTTGTAGATATTTCGTTTACACCACTGATGATAACATCATTGTTTCCTGGACTGAGAAAACAGGGAAAAAAGAAAGACTGTTTCTACTTTTGTTTGAATTTAGTCCAAAATCAATTAATGCTCTCATACTTCTATAGAAGAAGTTGTTGATATTGCTAATAACATCAGCCCAGTTTAATAATTGAAGTAAGTCTGACCTTAAAGGGCCCATTCCAATTCATCATAATACTGATGCTCAGTATTGACTTTTTTTGGATTGTAAGAAGTTACTTCACATGGGATTGTCAAGATCCCTCAACAGCGTTGTCCAACATAAAACAGAAAGAACAAAGCAACGTTCTCACACAGAACTCTGGGGTCTCCCGTATGGAAGTCCAAGGATTTATTCCACCACCAACTCTCCTTAGTTCTCATGTGAAATTTGTTACTGGTTGATAAAGCACAAGCATGTGCATGTTTGCAGACAGGTCTGATTGATATTATCTTGAAGGCATCTGCATCATAAAGACCTTGTCTTCCACAGTTTTCTTTTTTTCTGTATTTCATATTGGCAATATGCTTCTCCCTACCTTCAACCATAGACCTTTTATAACTGGCACATGCTGTATTGCATCCTTACGTAGAGAGAGAACTGGTCATTGTTAGCATCGAGCAGCTTTACTGTTGTGTGGATACAAAGGTGACAAGGTGCAAGTGAGGGTAGTTGAGGAAGAAGATGAGTTGTCTCCTGTTACTGTAAAAGCAGATGAGAATCAAAAGCTGCTGCTTCATCTGCAAGCTCAGGTTATTAAAGAAGAGGGTACTACTTATCCAGCAAGAAAGTTAAAAGCAAGATAAGTTAAGCTAACAAAACAAAAATCAGGAATCATAAGACTTATTGCAACGCTTCCTGTCTGTGGGTTCAAATAAATGGTGAAGTATGCCGTGCCTCACGTAAATGAATTTCTTTGATGCGACGTAAGCAAGGGGAATTCCCTCCAATTTATTAGATACATTTCAATTCTTAGTCCAGTATATATGTCTATTAATGAATATGTATGAGATGGAAACCTTGTTGATTTATGCTACAAAGATGGGAATGTTGATATGGAGTATTTGTAGATAAACTTGTTGTTAGAACCACTCTCAAATCGCTATTTGGGGAGCTGCACACGGCTTCATTTTTCAGCCTTTCAGTTCACTGCTTGGTCGCAAAACAACGTGATTTCAACATAAAGATCATTTGAGTTTGTTATCATGCAGATTTTATTCAAGCCAGGCCAGCACAAGAATTAATAAAGCTGAGTAAACTGAAATTTCAGGGTGTTCACTTTTTTGAGCTCTCCTCACTATTTGGGAGAAGCAGATTTAGGTCAGGGAGATTTGGGGGTGGCAGAGCAGCTGGAGAGCTTGTTTGGGACTGTCAAACTGCCCTGTATACCAGCTGGATGGGCTGATAGTGTCACAAAGCCAGTTATCCTCTTTCGAGTACTGTGTGGATCTGCATAGTAAGAAGCCTCCAGTGCACCTCTTCCTCTGCTGCATCCAAATCAAACTTAGGTGATTGTATTACTGCTCTGCTCCTTTAAAAAGGATTGTACATACTTTATATTAACTCTAAGCATTATTTACACTGACACACTGAACATGTACAGACCATCCACTCTGAGCTGCAGAAGGTATTTTTCCTTGAAATAACTATGAGCAATCTCCTTGCCTGCAGCCTTTCATGTCAGTGCAGTCATGCCCAGCATGTTCAGACTATATCCACTGAGAGATCCATGCAGTCACAACTTTCATGCTCAGAAGCAGCCTTCTATGCCTCAGTAACAGCTAATCGCTGTGGACAGATGAAGACCGAACACTTAACACTGACAGCTTTTGCAGTTGGGATTCACTCGTCAGAGTTGACAAGTGTAATGCAAGTTTGCATTCTCAGATATCAGCGTGTGACAGACAATTGGAGCGTTGCTGCAAAAGCATCAGCTTCCCCACCTCTCCGCCTCTTTGCGACTCACATTTGACTGCGGTTCAGAAGGTTTCTGATAAAGCCAACTTAACCCAAATGCCTGAATCGCAAAAACAATTGACGGGGGGAAAAAAATCCTCTTTTTATTCCCAAATCCTCTTTTTGCTGAGATGCCATTTATTGCTGTAATCATGCCTCAAGCACCACTTCCTCTGAGCCCATGGTGGAGCACTCTTCCTAAGTGGAAGGTGAAAATGAACATCACACCTCTCAATTAAAGCCACGCTGCCAGTTGGTACCTTTGATTTTATCGCAGAGTGTTAATAAATTTTATGTCAATGATAATGAGTACATAATCCAGTGTTATTACACTCAGCTTATGGGTTATGTTTAAGTGTGGGTTATGAAGCCCAGACAGTGATTTACACTGTGTTGTACAGGTGGTAGATTTATCTTGGCAGTGTAACTGATGAAAGATACTCAAATCCTGATAATAAATTTAAAATTGGCTGTCCTATTATCGGAACTAGCTCCTTACCAAAGGAAGTATGTCTTCTGATCTTATAAGTCTTTTTGATTCAGTATTAATATACAAAACACACACTTAAAACATTCACAGACTTCCCTTTGAGAATATTTTTTGACATTTTTTATGTTTTGTGACTATGTTTTATGTATAGCCCTCATTTGGTTTACAAAATATGGAATTGTTTGCTCTTGTGCCTTACATCATGTTGCTTATCTCCTAACGGACCACACACACTGTGTGTTGTGTGTGTGATGAAAGACAATAGATGATTGATGCTCACAGTGCATCCACACATCTGTTGTGATCCTCAGGGGGAGTTTTGAGGGCTGCCCAGCCCCTTTTAGAGGTACTGGGGTGTGGGAAGCCGCAGTTGGGACGCATAGTGTGGAAACTGCAGTTCTCAAGCACAGCTTTCCCCACCATTACGTCATCTCTTGGCCTTTTTCTCCAACCACATCAAACAGCTCTCAGGAGAAGCCTGCTTACAGAAAGGGGCAGTCATTCTCAGGGCCTGCGGTTGCCCTGAATTCAGGATCTACTAGTATTCATGTTCTAGCACCTGTGAACTGTAAATGTGACCCAAAATGGATCTGATGATTGAAGATTTTAAGATAAGACGTTTCACACAGTTATTAGAAATCAGCAGCTGGCTCGCTGGATAAAAACACCATCAGGTGGACTGTAGCACTGCACCAAAACAGTCTAGTCAAATGAATGCCTTTTTTTACTTCACATTATAATTTATGAATTAGAGAATGTATTAAGTACTCAATCAATCAATCTTGTACTCATCAATTTAGTAAATTTGCACAATTTACCTTTCAAATTTAGTTAGGACTAAAGTCATGCATTATTAGGATATGCCTGCTTTGAATGACAAGTCACTACCCAATGGACCTGTATACTCATGAATTCTCAGCCAGATCTGTCTCTTGCACATCACCACTGGCTGTAAAAATCCAAGATGATGACTAAGCACTGGGTAACACCGTGGTGAGTCCATCTTCTATATTGTACGGTTACAAATGACCCACAATATGGGCTTCAGTTTTAAATAAGCTGCTTGCTGGATCATTTGGGATCTAAAATCCTTTTGCCACTTTCTGACACAAACAACTGTGGCTCTGCCTGGCATATGATAGGAGACTGACACTGGGTGCCTTTATCATGTTTTGTTCAGGCTCCTGCATCATTTCTGTGCAACCGAAAATAAAAAAAGCTAGAGCCTTGCAAAAGCCACAGATTTCTTAAAGGGAGATGAGAATGGCAGTTTAATGAGTGTGACCACTCACACTAATGACTTTGGTTTTTAGATGTGACAGGGCAACACATCTTACACACAGTTTGCTTCAAACAGTCTGATCCCATAACACAGCCTCTTTATGTTATTTGTTTGTTTTTTATCAAGCAGCATTGCTTTTATTCCAAGGCCTCGCTGAGCTGTTTATGGCCACTCTTCGCTCAGTCTGACTTGCATTTGATCATGAATCCAAGTCCTATAATATGATTTAATTCCGTTAATTACACATTCAGCATGTAAGCATTTGGCACAGTAAGCATGTGAATATTGGATTTCTATTGGGTGTCAGTCAAAACAAGTATTTAAATAATCTGACATACGGGCATGGATGTTTTCACTTGCGTTTCAGTCAGGTGATGATAGAGATGTTGTGATGTGATGAATATAAAATCAAGTCAGATGAAGTGTTGAGTCACAGAGACGTGTGTCAGCATGGAGCCCTGCTATCTGTTTCTGGCCAGGCTCTACTGTATACCACAGGGATATTATTGGGGGTTGTGGGAAGCGCAGGGCGGTGATGGATGAGGACGAAGCGAGAGAAGGACGAGGCATGAAATAGAATGAGGATGAAGGACAGAGAAGTCCTGGCCGGCCTGGGGAGGGGGAAGGAGAGGGGGAGACAGAGATGGAGAGACTGAGAGTCTAGGAAGAATGAGGGTCAGAGAGAGACTAACCTACTCTCAAAATTGCTGATGTTTGCTCCTGTGTGCTGCACTGTGGCTTCTCGCTTAAATTTGCATTTACTCAGACAATATCAGGTGAGTGTATAAGGTGAGTATTCTTCTTCAGCCGTCAGACCTGTGAAGGTCAACATTTAAAGTGAAGCAGAGACTGCAAAGGGGGAAAAAAAGGCTCAGTGACTTTTTTGCCTTTAAGATCCTTTACTCAATCAAGGATGAAGTTAGATTCTGTCAAAACCTGAATAATCAGACCACGAGATTGTTGTTTCTTTATGTATTTCAAAACCTCGGTTCAAGATTACATTTTTTTTCTTACTTTTCAGACTTGTGCTTGTCCTCTGACTGAATATTAAACCTTAAGTTCAAACTGAAAGGTAACATTTTGCAGCAGTAGGACAAATGGACACAGTTTAAATCATGTTTTGGGAGGTCTTTCGTTATGTGAGAAAATAATGCCAGAGGAAATGGGATATAATTTAATTATTTGATCACAATCAGCAGATTAAGAAACCATGTTTCTTCTTTATAGCCTTTTCCAATTTAAATATTTCCATCTGTGTCATGCTCTCCAACACCGTAAAAAGGACCGAGGCGGAGGATAAAGAAGATGATGTCACACTGAGATAAAAAAACTCAGCAGGTGGTGTGATAGCAATTATTTTTTCCATCTTATTTCAAAACTCTATCAACATCCATATTCTTTAGAGCGTTATAGGAATGTAAATGTAATTACTTTACCCTTCACTTTGAAGCCTGAGCATAAACCTCTCCTTTGTGTTTTTTCCCAACTTAATTTCTAATGACCTTCCATATGGTCATCTATACTGGAAGCCCCGCTGTGGATCTGTGATTTACTGCTGAATTGTGGGTAAATGAAGCTTTCGTTCCGGCTGTGAGCTGTCATGATCTGTTTGAGAAATTTGGGATTGTATTCATGCGTGCGGACATGCCTACATACAGTGCTATCTCTTCCTCACACACACACACATACAGTAAAGGCAAAGACAGACAGATTCATCAGTCATTGAGTCACGCTGAGGGTGGCAGCTTAAAGCAAGCAATGTCCTTTCAGTCTCTCACAATCCGTCTATTACTCTCTCTCTCATCCATTAGTTTATCTGTCTCTCCTCATCCCTCCTCCGTTGTACATCCACTGTCTCTCTTCTTGATCATTTTATTGTGGCCTGACCTTCCTTGGGTCGTCTTCCTGTCTTCAGCGGGCCTGTAGGGGAGAGAGGCTGGCTGTTAGCAGGCTAGCCAGATGGCCTGGTCTAGCCTGGGACTGCAGCAAAACCCACCAGCCAAACCGGTAGCAGACATGAGCACTGTGGGGAGCAGTTTCACTGCCACTGCTGCTCCCCCCATGGTCAAAAATGCTAATTAGTCATCTCTAGACAGGTGAAAGGATGGTCCTTGATTTAGTATCACAGCTCTTGTCTGAATTTAGAGTCATTTTGTCACAGGTGATGCTTTTTCTTGACAATCTTGTGTTGACAAGAGGCTAAGCTGAAGAGGGATGAAGATGATTCAAGAAGAAAAGTCAAACTGATGACAAGGAGGTTTGACAGCAGGGGAGGAAGCTGGGGAGACAGAGAGGCAGCATGTGTGAAGAGTTTGATAGGAAACGACTGGAGTGTTCCTATCCTTGGAGTTGAGTCAAACCCCCTACGACTTACTGCTTCTGCTACATCAGATGCGATTCATCGACTTGATGCGTATCAATAACATAGATCTGCTTTCTCTCATTTTTCAGGATTTATTTGCTATACCTTGACCGAGGCTGTCCACATAGCCACTCGTTTATCGACCATCTCAAATTATAACGTGTGCTTTACTTAAACCTTTTTCCAAAGGGGGACTGGGAGAACAGCTGTGTGACTCAGCCTCTTTCAAAACACTTCCTGCATGTAAATGAACCCTTCTTGCTGATAATTCAGAGCAGGGTCTGTTATCTGAGTGGTCATGTTGTTGGAGGACAACTAATCCTGGTCGGGCAGCAACAACACTGCTCTCCTGTAAGCGAGCTCTCTGTATTTCAGCCTGCAAGTCAGGTGTCGAGATGAAAGAGGGGCCTGCCTGCGCTACATGGCTAATTTAAGGGATTATCACCTGTTCTACCAAGGCACATTAATCCTAATCCTGCTTTAACCCCTTTGATCTGAAGTCAGAGTGATTTAAGGAGTGGACTGACCTAATCCCTTCACAACAACCACCAGAAATTGCAGATGCTTGATGGTGTAGTTGCTTTAGGCTACACTATCTACTGCACTAAACACAACAAGTTGTGTTTTTACTATTCTCTTTGTTACTCTGTGTAGGGATGGAGTTATTACCGAATCCTTTTGTGCATCACTCCTTCCTTGCCACATCAAGAGTGTTAATTCCCAGCTGATGGGCTCTCACAGGATTGGATTAGTAAGGGCAGGAAGAACTGTCATTTAGCATAATAAGTCTTGAGCAGTATGGTGGGATCACTGATGAAAAAAAATGTTGAAGCAAATCCAAACAGTATCTGCTATAATCTGGCTTTGAAACAGTTGTACTCTTGTACAAATCTGTATTTCAACAACTACTCCTACAGCTACAAAGCATAGAGGTAGTTGTATATTTGTAATCATTTACTATTAATTGTTGTCTGTTCAAAAGATCATCTGTCGTAAATTGCTGCTTTAATGCTTTAATGCGCTTATTATGATTACCAGATTGTGGCGTGTGACTAAACGTGCGTGTGCGTATGTGTGGGTGTGTAACACATGGATACATTTGATATGAGAGGGAAAGGAAACAGACTGTGGGAGAATTTAGATGGACTTGGTGTGGTGATGACGGTGGGAAGAAAGGTAATTGAAAAAGAGAGGCACAAGTTTGGTTTTGGGGTTTTCTAAATGAGGGAGCCGAGGTGGGCGGGTCTGACCACAGCATGCTTTTTTTGTGCATGTGTGCCTGTGTGTGGAAGCAGATAGACACAAACACATCTGAGTACATTGTCCTTTCCATCTCTGTGTTTAGTGTATTAGACGAAGGAGGACCACACAGGATCTCTGCCTCATGCGTTGGAGTATGTGGCAACGCTGTTATTATTGATCCTGCCGCAGACGTCAAACCCCAGCGCCTATGTAACTGCCGGTCTGATTGAAACAATATGCTGGAGCCTGTTTCATCCATGTCCAAAACCACTGAATTATTAAACACAACTCTGGAGCAAAGGTCCCTGGCTTTGCTTAATGCCGTAACACAATCTACTGTTGAGCGCCTCCAGGGGATAAACAAGCCTTTTTTCATTAGCATGATTGGAAGAAGGAAAAGAAAGAAGAGAAATTAGGAGATGGAACTTAAGAGAATACAAAATATTATAATCATATGCGTTAATCACACTCGATGATGTGATGAATCACTGATTAAACTACAAAAAAAAAAGAAAAAAAAGAAGAGCTTTCAGTGAGGTTTTTCATAATCACAATCAATTTCTCTGTGAGGCTAAACTGGGTTCTTTTGATACATTGGGATGGAATGAAAACATTTACTCTCCAGGGGCTTTTTTGAAATTGTGTATGAATGGGTGCATGGATGTTCTGTAGATGTAAGCCATTTAATGACTTCAACCCACAAGACTCAAATTAAAGCCATTTCACACATGAAAAGGCCTGGCTCTTCTATCACTCAACTTACTGATTCTTTTTTATACAACTGTTGAGCCAGCTCTTAATTGTTTAGCTTCAATACTTGTTTTTCCTGATTTATTTATTCTTATATTTTTGAAGTGGGGTTGTGTGTTGTAATTATAAGTAGTCTTACCTGCAGAAGAAAGTGGTTAGAGCATTCCAAGGGTGAACTAAAGCTAAAAGCTTCCCAAAACAAGGTTATTTTTCATTGCATAAAACAATTCAAACATCAAACAAACATCATACATTTTCATTGGGCCTTGGAACAGAGGCCAAACTGGGCCAATTGCCCATTTTGGAGACATTGCCTGAACTGTACCAAAGCCTCTCTAAATTTGCTTCTGCTTCATTTTATCACAGTTGGCGTTTGTGGAGACAATGTTTACATACTGTACTGTGATTTGATAGAGGTTTAGATACATCTGCATCATTCTAAAGGAATATCCATATTTATACGGACTGCGGTTGTTTTTATTTCTCGGCGAGCCTGAAACTTTTTCAGTTTGTGCGATGTGTCGTCTTCATTTATACTTCACCTGTAACACATATACTGATATTTACAAATCTTTACACATCACAGTCTCCCTTTACTATGACTCGAAACATATTCCAATAGACCTTGTGGTTGCAGGGATATACTCATGTCATTGTGGGTTTGCAATTTTCAAGTAGAGGCCTAAAAGTAGGCACAGGATTCAAGGGAATGACATATTGTGGATTTTTACTCCTTGTCATTTCTGCATCAGACAATTGAATGGATCAGGTCCATGTAATACAGTCCATGGCTTGCTACATGAATGCACAAAATTTTGGAAGGAGGTAAACAACTTTTCTTTTTTTTACACCCGTTATACATATAGGCCTATATTCTCCACAAAAAAAGAAAAATACTGGTGACTATTGTTAGAGCTGGGTTAAAAAAATCGATTAAAATGTAATTTATCCAATATTCTTAAAACTCAGAAATCTTTTTTTTTTACATATATACGTTTCATTTTCCAATGACAAAAGTGACCCTACTCTTGCTTGATTTAACGATGCTCGACGAGATCTTAGCATATATACACAAAGGCCACTGCCGTCTAAAATCAGTTTCTCTCGCAGAAATAATGGCAAATTCAGATTTTTTAAATAGTAATAACCCGTAATAACTTTGTTTCTGGTCCCCCGATGATAAACATTTTAAATGCAAGGTTGGAAATCAATCAGAAACTTAATTAACAAGGAGGATAAATGGACTGCATCTCATGATTTGAGGGTTTTTGGGTTTGTCATGTCATTGTTATGTGTTTTTGGTTTATTTTGTGGTTTCCTCCTCTGTTGGTTCCCCCTGTCATGTGCTTGCTTAGTTTTCCTGTTGTTTTCCCTGTAGCTTGGTATCAGTCTAGTCTACTTTGGATTAAACCTTCTTCACAACATTCCATCTGCCTCCTGTTTCTCTATCCTGCATTTGGGTCCATTTTTCCACACTCACTTTGACAGAATGAACTGACCAAATTGTTGGACGCATCGGACAAAATGATAACTCTTTTTGAGTTTATTCACCGGGAGGCATTCAAAAAGCTCCCGACATATGAGCTACCAGACCTGGTGCCTTCCAGGTGCCCCCCTCTCAAGGACCGGAAAAAGGGGACTGTCCAGGCACCGCAAACGGAAGAAACTGGTTGAGCCTCACATCGGATGAACTAGTCAGAATGCTGTTTACGCTGGATCCAGAACCAGTTCCACCAGCCATGTCATGCCCAGCCACGTTCCCCGAGCAGGATGCCTCTTCTCTTCTTCCTGATCCTGAGGGTCCCCTTGTGGGACGCCTCTCCTCCGCTTCATGGTTCAGAGAGGGTCTCCGAGCAGGACGCCTCTCCTCCACTTCCTGATCCCGAGAGCGTCCTCGAGCGGGACGCCTCTCCACCGCATTTGGTTCCTGTGTCTGTGGAGGACGGCCTTCCTCTATCTCCTATGGCTTGGTCCCTCCTCCGTGTTCTTGGTTTCCTGCTTTATTTTGTGGTTTCCTCCCCTGCTGGTTTCACCTGTCATGCTTTTGCTTAGTTTTCCTGTTGTTTTCCCTGTATCTTGGTATCAATCTTGTCTACTTTGGATTAAACCATCCTCACAACATTCCATCTGCCTCCTGTTTCTCCATCCTGCATTTGGGTTCATTCTTCCACACTCACCTTGACACTGCAGTGTGAACAGTTTACCACCCTAAAGTGACTTAGAAAACATGACGTAACACATAGCACAATGTTTTGGGAAGTAACATTTAAACTTGCCACGTCCCAACTCCTCACAGAATTGGAATGTCTGTCTCACTTCTGATACATAAAAGTCAGATACAATGTGACATGACTGTTCAGACTGAGGTTGCATTGAAAAACATCAGATATTTATATAATTTAGGACCATAAATGAAAGTGGCCTGGGTCTGATTTGAAAAATTTCTAAACTTAGTTACACAAAAAGTGATAAAAAAAATCTGGGGAGGTCATACATGGGCAAAAAAAGTTGGATTTGGACCACTTTTGCCTGCAGTTTGAATGTAGCCAAAATGGAAGCTACGATTAGAGCTGATTCTCTAAAACACAAGGAAAAGAGCTCCAATACCGCCTTTATTATATCATTTAAGAAACATGGGACAATCCTTTATTATGAGTGTGAGCAGTATGATCTTTCAATTTTCTCTCTCTTTCCTTAAATCTTAATTTACAAATCTTGATAATAAAGTAAAATTTTAGATTATATCCTATTATTCTAATGTGGCACATACCCTCGGGTAACAACTCAATTAGATTGCATCGGTATCTTAAGTGTTTTTTATAGAATTATTATTGAATTATTGTGGTTGGATCTCATTGCTGCATAGTTATGTTTTCCTAAGACTTACAAAAATACCTATTGGCCCTCCTTAAGCTTATGATGTTTTGCAAAAAGAACAAGTGCTTTGAAAAAGACAATCATTTTTTTTTCTATTTGACCATATCCATGGTGCTGCTTATATTCTTCCCATGTTATATCATGTCCTGCATTCTTTGTCAGTGCTCCCTACCTGGTCAACAGTGGGACGTGGACAACTTTATCTTTTATGGTTACAATAACAGCCGGTGAGTAAAGATTGGGAAACAGCTACAGTAGTGTCCGTTTTGATGACCCATCCAGCCGTGCCGAACTATTCCCTTTAGCTCTGTAACAACATCACAGAACTTCCTCCCTTTCTCCCAACAGCTGTTAGATGGCTTTGTCACATGACGGTAAACAAATACTGTCTTCCACTCATATGGAATAAATTATGCTTCAGGGCCCAGCACACAGTGCGATCAAAACTGTTCAATTCCTGTTTTTTATCTTCACGTGTGGGGTCTCTAACAGATAAAAAAATCTCTTCATATTTCAAAAATCTTTATGTGTGTACCCAGCCTAAGATTTTAATTGCGCAAATTTACTACATTCTTTACTCTGCAGTGGGAAAAACTGCAAATTGTGTTTGCTAGAGCGATGCCGCCACCACCACAAGAATCAAAGCGAGGTTTGTGCTTTGGCTAGCAATGTTTTGCCCCGCTCCACCTGTGTCAACCACTGTAATCTGATTTCGTGTGATTTGCAGTGCTTCTTTTCAGTCTCAGGGTTGCTGACTGTGATGTGACATGAGCTAAGATGATCTGCTTGCAGTGCATATTGCTGAGCATGCACCCTGCTGACCAACAGAGGCTGAAATGATAGAGCTATAGGAAGATATGAAATAGATTTTTTACACTTGAGGGAACAGTTTCTGTCATTCAAATGTAACTAATCACACTGAAGTGTTCATTGAATTGCCTTGTGAAGACTGACTTTGTCAACTAAAGATTGCCCTGATGCTCTCTGCCCTGTGTTTCGCCTTCGCTCTGCTTTGCCGTGAATCTTCTCCCAAGATGAAACATTCTCCTCCCTGTGGACAAAACCCAGCAAACAAATACGATTTGGAATGGTTTTCAGCACCCATCGCAGCAGCCTTTGCTCGGGGCACGTTGGGTGGTCAGTGCATGTGACCTTCTTATAGTGGGGCCCCATAACCCCCATCCATCCCTATTAGAGGACACTTATCAGGGACGGCAGCCAGAGTGATACACTCAGCTGTGCTTCCCTGAAGAATGCAGTGCAGGGAACGATCCCCTTGGTGCACTGAGGTGTGTATGTGTGTAGTTCTTTGCAGATAGGACTCTGTGACTCTGAGATATGCACAGGCTCATTAATTAGAGGCTCTCATTATCCCCCCTCAGGCTCCAGACACTTAATCAACACCAAGTCCCAACGAAGACACAAGCATACATGCACTTACACACTCTGCCACACACAAACACTCACTCATGCTCACCCGTCTCACATGTTCCAGAGCAGGCTAAATTCTGACACATCGTCTCCCAACACAGCTCTGTAAAAAGAGGTGAATGAATGAATGAATGCTGATGAGGGTTATTTGTTGTCAGGGATGTACAGCACAACAGAGTGCTGGATGTCATTGCTGTTTAACACTTTCATTGTTATAATGTTGTTAAGCATTTCCAAACCGATTAATCCAGCTGCCATGTCCGTTCATGGAATCTATCAATTATTCTAAATAATGTTCTTATACTTAAAATTTTGATGCTGGAAATAAAGCTCATTATTATTTGAAGCTCACTTATTTATAGATCATGGATTTCTGTGATGCATTTTGTCCTATTTGGTATATTTTGCTATCTGTTACACAAACATGAATCACTGAGACCTTACAGAATACCAGGCAGTCTAATACTGTGTAGTGTTACAGGTGTGTGCATTTTACTATGTAAATATATCTGTACATTTGGCACAAGGGTTACATGTCATTGTGTTTGTGCAGTGGAATTTATTGCCTTTGAAATCCAGTCCTTGTAATTAAAAGGCTGCTGTTCTCCAAACAGGGTACAGAGAGTGCTCAGAGACACCCCAGAGTCATGACTTCAGAGCCAGAGTCTGTTTGGTAATGAATTACCCTCAGACATTCGGGAAAGCTTTTGGAGTGCAACACTTCTTTTTTTTTAAACCTTTTTGACAGCTTTTATTTTTCCCCCCAAACGGCACAGATGATGCATTCTTTACATCATGTGGGCTAATAAACAGTAAAGCAGACAAATGGATGCAATCAAATGTGCAAATGTGCACTAAACTGTATTTGGCTACATCAGATATGATGGTTTCTTGAAGGTAGATTTCAGTTTTAATCTATGCAGCCGTCTGATATTTGACTATCTTAAGTAGAACTGATTTACCTGATGCATGCAAATAAGGACTCCTTAATGTCCAACTATCTTTGTTCATTTCAGCAGAAAATGTGTCCATGCTGCAAAAATGTAACAGTCGCAGAACATTTTACTAGAAACTACGATTAATTGAAGCAGAGGCACTACTTCCCTAAACATTATGATGTTGTTTTGGCACGTGACTGATACAATGGGTGAAATTGTGATACGTCTAGCTTCATATTAATGCAGCTATCTAACTTATTGTAAGTCCACAGCCAGTTTTATAGCACAGGCTCACTTGCCAACCTTTGATCAAAACCTACAGAAGAGACATTTTTGAGGGTGTGATTGGCAAGAACAAGAAAAGGAAGCACAAACTTTTAAACAGCTCCAAGTTGTGGAAAATGAAAGAGGGGGTTTCTCTTTCCCTCTGAAGGCTGGAGTCTGATTTCCTGTGTGGCTGTGATTGGAAAAGCAGAGGCACGCACAGGGAGCCCGCTGCTGTATGGAGATGCCAGATGACAGGCTTCACTATGAAGAGGCTGTTGCTGAACAGCACACTGGAGAGGCCTTTGATTGGTCCTCAAAAATGCCTTTAACAAAAACAACCTCCTGTGTAAATCTATTTTAGATGTTGGTATTTCAATGTCCGAGTGCGAGTGGGTGTTAAACACAGAGCTACAGTCTTTCACAAGCAACTGGAGCCTTTAGATAAGTGACCATAGGAATAAAAGCAATGCGATACATTGATGTGATTAAAAATGTGGAAACTGTAACGTAAAGGCATAAGAACCCTCTCCTTAGTGTTTTAATCACAGTGTCAGCTGTGGGTGCGGAGGTATTGCCAAACATTTTGTTCATGTTCATCCATGTGGATCACCCAGTGGACTCCCTGTGCACAGCAGGAGTTTGTCCATAAGGCCATATGTCAGCTTGTCCCCTCCTCCTATTTGTCTTTTGTCATCCGAGTGACCCCAGGATGCACTGTGGACCATGCTGACCCCTCAGGGACTCCAACTTATTGACCAGCTCACAGCTCCATAGAGTCCATCACCTAAACCAATTTAAATAGCAAGCCAATTGTTAAAGCTTTGATATCGACCAGTTCCTTAATTCACTTTTCATTCATTATGAGATAATAACACATGAACCTAACTGTAGCTTACCTGATGTGTTACTGTAGTAATACTGACACAATTTCACTGATTTATTCTCTTTTTACATTTTTTCTTCAGCAGCTGGGCTCAGCAGTGGTAGATCTACTTAAACTGATAATAGTTGTCCTGCTTTACAACTATTTTCATTCTAAAACTGTGGCACAGATTGAGTGATGATAGAGATTATTGTTACCAGCTCAACCATATCCTCTGCTTTCAGTTCTGTACAGCCCACAAAAAGGCCGGTTTTTTAAGTGTGTCAGAGCAACAGCCAAACAATGTGTAATAAAAATCCCTTGCAATGTTATGCATCTGATGGCATATGTGCTGTAAAATATTGCACAGTATACTGTATGTGACAGCTGCTCTCAGCAGTGAGAACCAGGGAAAATGTTTACACAGTAAACTGGCTTTTTAGGTGTCTCCAGCATCCAAGGTCCATTCCTTTGTGAAATGTGCTTTTTAAATGCATGAACTCAATCACTTATTTCGACCAATAAAACCCCCAAAAAATAACCAAGGACAGTAGCTTCTGTTGATAGAGATCAAGGCAACATGGGGATGTTGCAGCAGTGTGGTGTTATATGAATCTCTTTAGCTCATTTAAAAAACCCATTTAAATGGTGAGAAACTTGTGCAATGTAGGATTTACAAACCTGCTGAGCATATGCAATATCAGAATCCTTTCTGCCTTAAAATATGTTTTATTGATTTATTTTAGATTTATTTAACTAGAAAATTAAACTCATGAGATATGAAGTCTCTTTCAAAGTCAAGAAAGGCAACCACTAAGATCAGCAGTATTTACACACACACACACACACACACACACACACACACACACACACTCACACACACACACACACACACACACACACACACA
>JAOXYM010000012.1:20635427-20655088 GCA_028567055.1 Leptatherina wallacei | reverse complement strand
TCGTGACTTAGAACATTGTAAGAGACTATTCCAAGGACTTATAAAAGTGATTTTTGCATAATATGTCCCCTTTAAGGCTTTTAATGAGGTGATAAAACTGGTGATTGTTGTTGTCATTTGGTGCTAAAACAGCATGCTCAGTCTTTTACTAAAAAAGATGGGCAGATCACCAGTTTTTTCAACAAATACACAAGAAAAAATAGCTGAAATTCTTAAAATATTGTTTCTCACAAGAAGTTCATGAGGGAATTACATATTTCTCCCTTTACAGTGCATGATGTGATTAGCCCATTCAGTCTTTATTCAAAAAGCCTTTAAAAACTTGAGGGTTTTCTGGGAAATTTAAAACTGTCCAATAAAACTTTTTATTTCTCAGCCTCTGAAGAAACTCAACATGAAATTGAAATAATTTAAAACTTTCAAGAACTAGCTTTTAATTTTAAATGAGTGACTTTGCCTTCAGTTTTGATGTAAGATATCTCCAACTTTTAAAAGTCAACGAATGCACTCCAGGCTCAAGGACTCGAGTAATTTCAGTAAATGTGAAAGGGAGCAAGAATGAGTGTGGCAGCTGTGTGCTGTTATTCCTCAAAATGCAATAATATCCATCATTTTTAAATAGCTGAGATAACCACATTTGAAAATTTAGGTAAGCACTACAGTACAGAGTTTTAGTCTCAAGTACCACATAAACCTGAGCTAGATAGAAGTCTTTTGTTAAGTTTGTTCAGAGGTAGTGTAAACCTCTATGGACTCAATAGCATCTGTGATGGACCATCGCTGGAAATTTAATGTGGTCAAATTTCGAAATATTTTGGAAAACATGAGCACCACAAACCGAGGATGAAAAGGACCATACAACACACTTTCATCAACAATGAGTCAAAAGCCAGGCTCTGCGATGGTAAAGGGTTGAATCAGTGTCCATAGCTAAGCTAATTTACTGGTCTGAAATGGCAGCATTTATGCTGAAAAATACTTTGAAATGTTAGCACAACATATGTTGCTTTCAAGGTTACATCCATGCATTTATCAACTAAATGCAAAACCCCATTTTGCACACGTTACAAAGGCATGGCTGGGTACAAGTAAAGGACTGGAATACCTGCAGTCTTGACATGTTTCTAACAGAGAAATATAACAATGACAACCCTCTGCTCTTGCAAAACTAAATAACTGAAATGTTTCTTTCCTGCATTTTCACGGCTGGAATGTGTTGTTAGTGTTGTGAAAAGGAATGGCAACATTAAAACAAGGGAAAGCTTTGCCAGTCAACCTTTCTTTGAAATGGGTTTCATGCCTAAAATGCTGTAATGCGTGGATATAATCAAGTTAGATTAACAAAAGCGTAAAAATCTTGGTTTTATACTTTCTGCAAAGAAATATAGTCAAAGAATACACTGCGTATCCACTTTTTCTGATTTGGTGTTGCATATACACTATACATATGCATCCTGAGAATGTAAGTATCCTGTGGTGTGTTTAACTAAGTAATAATAATAAGACTTTCACTGTAACATAATCGATTCTCCCATAATAAATTTTTTTTGATATATTTGTCTTTTTTTTTGCGCACTCGTTTTTGCCATTTGTTGGAGTTTTGGTTAAAAAGAAGAAAAACTGTATATCACATTATGCTTTCCAACTTGACCTTGAATGTTCTTATGAGACATCGCCACCTACTAGCCACAGTATTTTTCATACTGAATACTTAAGCAATTTCTTGTAAAAATGTGTTAAAAACATGTCACTTAGCCCCTCTTTTCTTTATCCTCCTACTTCCCCTCTTTATTTCTACCACATAACACTGCAGTGCTGGCAGGTTTGTGGTAAAGCCTCAGGAATTGAAATGAGATGCACGGTGGCACTGTGTCAAAGAGCAGCAGATTGAACATTAGCCTGAATCGTCCAGCAAATGTTTTGGGATTTTTTTAAAATTCAAATTAGCCGAGTATATTGGCTTGGGAGCCAAGGGTGCAGAGAGAGCTCTGCAGTGGACACCTGCTCTATTAACCCCACATGATGTGTTTGGGTGTGATTGCATGAATTATCTCAAGTGCGAGATAGAATTCAGTGTGTGTTATTTATGTTCTCCTCAGTGTTTGCGTATGTGACCCAGGAGAGCATGAATATAGAGAGAACAGAAAGTTAGATCTAGCTGCTTTTAGCAACGTATTACTTGTTAAAAGGGGTATGTCTGCCTTGTGTTTGTTTTCCCGAAAGCAGTTTTTCTGTTTTGTTTTATCGTCAAACAGTGATTCTAAACTTGAGCAGAGGGAGGGCTGCTCCAGCCTGACATCAGAGAGGATTATTTATGGTGTGTGTGCCTGTCGCTGGTGTTTGACTTATTGCAGGGTCACAGGATGTGGGTGGATTTAGGTGCTACTTTATCACTCTTACCTCGTCATTCTTACCCAAGTCACGTCGCACTCTGTCACTGGGCTGGGTCACCTCCTGTATCTGCATCTGTATCTGTGTGTATACATTACACAGTATACTGTTTATACTCTTGATACCATTTAATACTATTGACTTAGACCACACACACAACCTCTCTCGTGACATTAAGGACACGCAAAATTAGGGCTCAATCATTCACTTTCAGCATGCTCCTCAGCTGTTTAATTGCAGGAATCATTGCGCACAATTTAGATTATCTTGATCTTTGTTGATGTGCAGATTTCTGACGAGTGTTGTCTGACCTTGCAAAGATTTAAATTATTTGATAGCTGTTTCTGGTCTGAGTGGGCCAGCGGAAACTAACATAACTGATGACATACTATCACAGATAGTCATATTAATTCCAGAATTTTCCTCTTGTGGATGTCCACTGCAGTTTGTTTTAGTTTTTTTTCTACTGGTTACTGCTTTTACTGAATTTAAACAACTACTAACAAATACCTCCACCCTTTGGTGACACCACACGGCCTTGTATATCTTTTCTCAGATATACAAGAACAACTCTGGCATGTCTTTTGCATTTTCCATAGTAAACAGAGGTTCCACAGACAGAAAAAGCCGAGGTTTATAAAGGTATATATTGAAGTAATATCTTTTCTAGAGAACAAAGTCAGTCTCCTGGTTTGTCCACAAGTACATTGAAGTTCGTGTCCCTACCCCTGAGCAGTCTAGTGGACTAACTCCCAGGTTTTCTTTCTTAAAACAAACCTTGTACCTCAGTTAAAAAGTAAATAAAGGGATTAGGTTAGAGTCAACATTTCAGATTTTCCTGTGAAGGAGAGACTTCCCAAGATAGTTTTTAGTTTTGGTTTATATTTTGAGCTGAGGTGAGTCTTTTTTTTTTTTTTTTTTAAAGAGTATTAAAAAAAAAGACTTACGTGGCCTTTATTTGACAGAGAAGGCAAGGCAAGTTTATTTGTATTGCACATTTCGTGTACATGACAATTCAAGGTGCCAGAGAAGAGGTCAGAGAGGAAGAGAGATAAAATGCAGCAAAAGATCTGCAGCATCTGAAGACGGTACTACTGTTCAACCATTTGACCTACATGCTGCTCCAGCTGAGGTTGCTTTAATTGGATTTGATTTCTTTTTCTCACTCTTGATTTCACCCATGCTGACTTGAAACATAAGAAAGTATATGAGATTTTACAAGTTTGGCCCTTGAGCCACTAACAGTGTATTATTGTTAGTGAAGACCAGATCATAGATGCGTGTGATAATTGATTCTTCAACTGTGGAAAAAAAAAACGTAAGTGTTGTAACAGTGTCATCACAAATCTACTCTTGTGCAGATTCTGATGTCATGTTTTGACAGTAAACAGCACTTTGGGCTCGGCCTTCCAGCCCTGTCCTTTGCTGGTGTATGTGTGCTGAGAGTGGATGCTCTTATTCTCAGTGTAAAGCTATGACTAATGGGACTCACAAACCTTCTCCCTGATTCACCTCTCACAGATGATATATGTTGGTAGAGAAATTTACCTTTCCTTGTTTGTTTGTGGGGCTGTGTTTTGTCTTTGATTTTGACTTGACCTTGATGTAATGTCGTGGTTTGTATTTTTTTCTGTGGGGATTTGTCTTTGTGTAAAATAACTAGGAGAGAACAAGCGTCTGCAGCTCTCCGTTGCACGTGTCTCTTGACTAAGTCTCGACTCACTGGATATCATGTCAGCCGAGTATTAAATGTTTAATGCCAGTGGATGTTGGAGATTGCCTTTTACTTGTCCTGATTAAATATTTAGGGATGTCTGAATGGAGCATTTGACATTGCTAGGTGGTAAGGGACCCTAATCGCAGTGTGAAGTGTCAGAACATAACTGAGTGCCAGCTGTCTATTTAGTTGTTACTACGGTGCCACTGGGACCACGGCTGAGGAAAACTGGTGGCGGACACAGAATGGGAGGTGAGAGGGGAGGTTATATTTATCTGTGCCCTTCATTCTCAATAGAGAGCCCTTTTTCTTTTCTTTTCAGCACATATCTGTCTCTGATTGCTTTGTCCTTTTGAGTATGGGGGACAGTAGACAGGGATAAAACTTGGATGGCATACATACCTAATTTAGATGTCAGCAGACAACTGCAAGTCGTTAATGTCTTAGTTTAACTCAACCGAGACCGCAGACACTTCCAATATAAGAACTCTGAAATGGAGTATACATTAACCACAAAAATGCATTTCGGACTGCAGTAAAGTCCTCCAAAGAAAATAGATTGAAGTCATTTCACTTTCCATCTGGAAAACCAAGTAAATCACAACTACAAAGACAGGCTTGGGTTAATATCTTAAAATCAAAGAGCCTTTGGCACACCAAATGGCATGGTCCATTTACCTGACATCTTACACTTGAAGTGGGGAAGATTGGCAAAACAGAAGCATTTTTTCCAATTGATGATAATGCCTTGTAGGGAATGTTTACAAAAACAGTTTACTGGATGAATAAGTTAATGCTGAATTTATTAAAGTCTGCTTGTAGTTCTTTGGCTGCTTGGTAGATCAAGCACCTTCGTTTCCTCTGTGGCTAACACATTTATGTTCCACTATTTAACTTTGGAGCTTTGGCAGCATAGCACAACACAATAAAAATATGCACTGTACTGCATTATAAATGCTAGAACAAGCTAGCAATTGTTTATTTCAAAGGCATATATCTGATCTATGTTTTTAGAATAGGTCCCAGTGCAAATTAATGACTATGAATGTTATATGAACATTTCACACATCCATAGATGTTTTGACTGCAGGATCAGCAGGCTGCTTATTGTATATTTAACGTGTCTCTGTGGTGGGACATTATCTTCAGGGACCGCTCAAATTTCCCTGTCTGGCCACTGCTTACCACAAGCACTGAGAGGTGGAGGATATCAGAAGCCTATCTTGACATGAGACCCCAGGGATCATCTAAGGAGACACCTGGTCGCACCACAGGCCTTTTTACAATGCTGGCTCACACTGGCTGCATTGTTCTGAGAGGCTCCTGACAGAGACATGCACACTGAGTTGCACTCTGCAGAGAGGACATGATGCATTCTTCTGAGGTTACGACGCACTGAACACTCTGGCACTTTCCCCAGCTTCCACATCCATACTCACATCCACAAGGCGAAGACAATCCAGCAGTGAGTCACACCACAACAACTACAGTCTGCAGCTGGGGAGATAAAGACAAAGGAGGCAAACTTAGTCCAGCTGGAGAGCATTCCCTCTGGTCAGAGGAAGACAAAAGTAAGAGAAAAGCATGTCTGACTTAGCCTGTCTGCTTGGCTGGCCTGTTGGACGACCCACAAAGGGACTCAAGGGATTGATCAGAGGAGAAGAGGACCTCCACAGCAATAGCTGGGAGGCAGGAGCAACCTTCTGCTTTACAGCCAGATCTACTTCTGAAGAAACAAACGCTCAGAGGATGAAAGTAGCTTCTACTGATATGGTGGCTGCTTGAGCTCAGTAAAGCTGCATGATGTGCATAGTTGATGTTTGGATCACAATTTGGTATGTGCTCTTGTAGTCTATTCTCCAGTAGTGGTGGGTTGCTTCTGTATTTGCAGGAATTGTCTTAAGTCATGCCTCAACAGATAACTGTTCCTGGAGCAGAATGCTGTCAGGCAAAATAGTCTTCTGTGAGTACAATAAACCTGACATGACTGAAATGTGTAGTTTGAAAAAAGAGCTTCAGAGCTCCAAACGTATTATTTATAGGATGACTTATTGTGGTCTTGCACAAAATAGCCAACTTTTACAACTGTCTGCTCCCGCTGTCTATTCTTAATATCCCAGAGGTTGGCGGTCGGGCTGTAATGCTGTTTTTATTGTCTGGTTCTTGTGTTTGGTCTGTTGTCTGTTTGTTTGTTGTGCTGTTCCTCTCAGGAATGTTGTGGGGTCTCTGCTTTTCATTAACTGGACTCCATCCGAGAACCTGACCCATGAGTGTTTGGGAGTCAAATTATGTAGGCAGTTTTCGTCTTGTTGTAGATCTCTATTTACAATGTCCTGGATCACAGTTCATTAGTGTTCTTGTGATCCTGAGGCACCCGTTCCAGCATTTACAGTGATGTCAGCGGCACACGGGTCCGACTGGCAGAAGCAAGTTCACTCAAGAACTGCTTATTATCATCTTACCCTCATGGCAGATTGATTTGAACACAGGATGATCTTCTTTAGTTTGTCTTATTTAATGTCTGAGACACATATGAATTGGATAAATTTTTTTGTGGCCACACTTACAATTTCCTCACACATGCAACTCTGGCAGGCAAAGAGGGATATTGTGATCAGTGTTTTGGAAACAGTGCTGGGTGGATCAAGGCAGGATAAGTGTTTAAGGTATAAAGGAGCTCCTATAGGCCCTGTTATGGCTGAATGATTTAACTATAATCCGATTGAGCAAGCTTGGGAGGGGTTTTTTGGGCTGCAACAGGACCTCACAGCCAGACAACCAGTGGGCGCACACCTGCCGCTCTTTGCAATCTCAATGTTCGGACTGATTACTGACAGTAATTAAAATTTCTAATTATATCGGATTCACTATCTCACAGGATTTGTAGAAATAGAGATTATTAGCTGGTTTTGATTTGGCTCAAATACCCGTTTGCCTCTTATGGGAGCTGTTGCTCGTATAAACTAATGATGAGCTGTGCCAGTTCTTTATCTCCAACAGCTCACCACGCCTCCTGCTTTTAACACCTGAAACTGTTTACAACTGGTCTGCCTGTTGGTCAGTGGTATCGTGTGATGTTGAAGTAATAAAACAAAATGCATTCCTGTGATGCGTGAACCACACATTGGTACTTCTTGTTCAGTGATGATTATTCAGACAAATCAGTTAACAGATGAACTGAGTAAAGTATTCAGAGCAGCGTGAAATCGGGATTGTTGAAGTTGAGCCAATCAAAGCCACCGAAAACATGATCAGGATTCCCAAATGGTGGAAAGAGGGGAAAAAAACCTTCAGATTAAAGACAAGAAACCGGTAGTGGAAAACATGAGTGGCAGAAGCAATCCTCTAAAGCAATCTACAGCGACCCATCCAACCTTGAAGGAGTGCACAATAGCCCGAGCTGTTCCTTCGGCATTAGCAGTCTTGTGTGGGATGCTGTATAATCTACCTGCCAGATTAAGATGACATGGTCATTGTCTAGAAGAGAGAATTGAATTATGGTGTGTGAAAGGGGTTTAAATGAGATTATGCAGAGAGAAGTCTTCCAGCATGCATGAGATGTGCAAAGTCAGAGGCTTGGCACTCCGACTACACATACTCTCTTATGCACACAATTACATTCTCGCACTTGTACAGCGTGAACTCATTTGCAAACACAAAAATATGCAAATAACAGCAGTTACACATGCAAATGTCTACACGTACACACTTGACCTACATTCACACGTACGCAACTGACCTACATTTATGTACATGTCAGACTGCAGTGATTCGCGTTCTCTTTCACTCTGTTGCATTCTTATATGAAGAGATCATGGTTTCTTCTTATTTTAGTGACAGTGCATCTTTTATTTGTGACTCTGATTTCTGCCCACAACTGTGTTTACAGTGCAGGATCAGCCTCTAACACAAGTATATGGGCTAATCCCCAGGATGAGTGCGATTAGCTTAACCACTCTGCTGCATATTTAGTGCATGTATCTGCTCTGTTTAACCAGAGCTAATCTCCAAGCACCCCCAAACTGATGACTTCTCATGATCCTCCCTCTTCATGTTTACACACAAACTATATCTCCTTTCATGTTTTTCCTCAGGCTTCCTGTGCTTGCATGCGTGGGTGTTTCTCATTTTCCCAAGCGTAGTTGTTCCTGTTACAGGTGGCTGATGAGTACCCATGCGTTTGTGAATGGGGTGTTTTTTCTCATCCTGTCAATGTGTTAAACTTAGAGGATGTAGCTGTGTTTGTGTCTGCCCTGTAGGACATGCATAAGTACAGCAGCAGCCTGTCATTTATCTTCATTGATAATCAAGTGATAGAATGCACAAAGGCTTTATAACAACTGTGATTGTATCAATTAATCACATTTACAAGATGTAACCTCATCCTTCAGAAGTGCCACATATATCCATATGCATTTGTGAGCCTGTACATTAGTTGAGGCTGAATGGATTAGAATTAGCAGATGGACTGTATTTGCATTAGCCACCGGGGTGCTAGCACAGAGTCAATCTGTTGTGCGGGACTGAGACCAGGTTGTGGCTCACTAGGGTAGAGCCAGGTCAGGACACCCTGTCTGGGGCTCTGCAGCAGCAGCAGGGGGTCTGGATGGAACCAGGCGGCCTAACATTGAGATGTAGAGCAGAAGTGAAAATTTGGAAATGGGCTGTTTGGTTGCCACCTAATACTCTTGTGTTAAGTGGTGGATAAAGGTAGAAGGCAGCGAAAAAATTTGACATTGAACTGTGGTGGTATACTCTGCTGAGGTGAGAAAAGAGGATATGACTGGAACATGAAAGGGCAGGAAAAGATACAAAAAGTACAGAAGAAAAATGAGAGAAGGGAGGGCATGTTAGGGGAGCTTACAAAATCCAAAACTGCTTCCAAGTGTTTTGGAGTCAATTAGCGCTCCTTCTGATACAGCCATGTTTTTTCATTTCTCTTTGTTCCCTGTCCTCTTGCTTGCTTATCATAGCCTCAAGCTCTCTGCAGGGGGTGGTTAGAGGGCTTTGCTGGGTGATACTTGTGTTAGTGTCAGCCAATTATCACATTACCTGCAGAAGTGGCCAAATCTTTCTTTTTCTACTTTCTCTGTGTTTCTCAGATTATCCATTCCTCTCTCCATTCTTCCTTTGTAAACGTATTTATTCAAGGCAAGATGTTGTGCCAGTGCAGAAGGAAAGTTCAGCCAAAGGTTGTGACAACACTGGTTTGTTCATTATTGAAAAGCTCTACTATTTCTGTTTGTTATAATTGCATTTTGCACATGTAATGTCTTTCCATGCTGAGAGCAACATGCTGGCTCTAATCCATGACCTTTAAAGCAAACAAGTTTGGTTGTTATTCTGTAAATGCTATCAAGTAGGTCAAGAGCGCTAAAGCAAGTCAGACTGTGATTATTGCTCTTCAGGATCCATACAGATCAATGTGAAATGGCCTAGCCTTCCCAAACAGGTTGTCACTGAGATGCTGCCACTAACAGCCACATGGCTGTGGGGTAAAAATAGATGTTTGTTTTTCTTTTTTGACGTTTTACAGTAAGGATTAAGAGGTGGTCGGAACTTTGCTGGAACTACTCAAAACATGCTATGCAATGAAAGACTCAGATGCTGACAGATGCTTAGTGGTTTGTTTTAGTGGTGGTTTAAGAGCACAATAGTGGTGGAATAAAAGGAGGGTGACAGCTACTAGTCTCCAGAGTGTTTAAGCTTAAGAGCAGCCCCTTATTTTAGAACAAATGCCTCTAAAAGAACAAGAGAGTTAGGGGATGGAGAGTAGAGGAGTCAGAATTCTTTCTTCTTACTGCACCCATTATATGTCATCACTCCAAACTAATCATGTCCTGGAAATTGAGCCTTAGGAATAGTGCTGAGCTTGGATTTTACTCTGCTTCCCTCCCTCTTCCTGTTTTCTCCAGTCTTTTCCCCTCTGTTTTCTCCCTTTCTTTCTCCCGCTCTCACATGGTTTCACCTCTTTATCTCAGTCCAATCTGTAATTCCCTCTTACTCCATTCGTATCTGTGCCTGCCTTTAACACACTCCTCCTCTTGGCTCTCGTTTTATTCTTCCTGCCTTGTCTCTTTTTTCTTCCCTCTTATAGTCTTTCTCGTTTTTCAGTGTTAACCACTGAGCCAGAGAATAGTGCCTCAGCTTCTCTACACTGGATTGTTTGCTCTCAGACAAAGAAGTGGATTTCCAATTAAATTGGCTGTCATTAGAAAGTCGACGACACTGCACCTCTCACGAGCCATCAGCGGCACGGGCAACCTTCACTCGTGTCCTCATTTTCCTCACCATTGTTCCCCATTCTCCCTTATCCTCTCTGAGACTCTCGAGGTCTGTGGTTATGTTTGTAAGTCTCCGATCCAAAGCTCTTCTACCAGTGGCCAAGTCGTAGCAGACCCTCTAATATCAACTTCCACAGTCACATGGTCAAAGTCTGCTGTGTGTTAAGATGCTGACTGAACTGGAGACCCCCTGTCTGGTAATTACATTGGCTTAATAGTACCAAGAATGCTATCTCCTCATGACAGGTGGTCACAAGATGTGGTGGGATAAATCGCTGCATAAATTACTCACCGTGGTGGCATGGCAGTTTTGCAAAAACGGGTGTTTCAAGGGAGAAGAAGCGATAAGCAACTTAAATATGATGGGAAGAGGTTGGAGAGGACTGAACCATGACAGAGAGGAAGCTGTGAGGGGTTGAGTCCTGATTTATTGAGCACAGTTGTTATCTTTCAATACAAAACACAAATAATTCAGGTCTTTGTGAATGAGTTTGAAGAGCAGAAACAGAGGGGCCCCTGGGACAGACAGCGTACAGATTACGTGAGTGGTCTATCCACTGGGGTGGGAAGAATACGCTGTTCCCTATAACATGGTATTTTCATACATATTTGATCCTCTCTTGGCTGTGATTACCACAATCTCCCTCCACTTCCAGTCTGTCCTGCGTGTGTGTGCGTGTTGGGTCGTTTGTGTGTATATATGCACACTTTGTGGCAAGAAGGGCGCCAGCTATATTAGATTTGGCAGAGGCAGCACAATTTGTCTGACATGTTGAGGGAAAAGATTAGAAGGGGAAACACAAAATGTATTCACTATTACATTCTCATCTCACAGCTGTAGCAATCGATTTTTTAAAAGTACACACTGGAGCGGCTGGACCGCCGAAAGCTGGGAGGGGAGGTATGGAGAACTGCTATTATCAGGCCAAAGACTGCAATGCACACATGTAAAAATTCAGAATGAAAAGAGGATAAACAGCAATAATCTGTTTCTGCGGACAGAAGCGTGTCTAAAGTCATTTGAGGGAAGCCGCTGCGTATGAGTTTCTGCACTCCTCTGGCTCATTGTCCTTTACTACACTGCTTGGCCTAAGCCTGGCCTCTGGGTCAGATTACTCACAAAATGCCTCAAAGCCTTCCCAGGATTCCCCTAGTCTGAGTTTATCATTCTCGCACACATTCAGCAACTCTAGTGGAAAGCGAAGGCACTCACTTAGTGTTAGAGTCCATGCTATGCCGGCTAGTTGACCAGACGCTGAACAGTAAGCGCAGAAAGGTGCATTTATCAACAATTCACTGCTAATATGGATCAACCTACAGCAAACAAAAGCATCCCGACCGGGAAACATTGAGATATTTCTAAATTCCTCATCCTGATAAACAGATAGCTCGTCAACGCTCCGTCTGCTCGTTGCACATTGATGTGGGTGAACTTTAAATGAAAGCACCAGTCAATGTCAGCCAGTTAAAGTCATTCGCTGGCAATAAATGGTTTCTTAATGGTTAGTCAATTTTCCCACTTTTGCCTGTAGTCTCATATGAAATGATTAGTGATGCATGGCTGTGTCAGGAGAGGGAACATCAATCAAGCCTGAGACAAAGAGTGGTTGATGACACATGTGTCTGAAGAGGGAGGTCTAAGAGGGCGGTAGGTGGTGTAGCTGTCTTTCAAATTCCAAAGATGCATTTTACTTTTTCTTCTCTTCTTTTTTTTCTCTTCTCAACTTGTAGTGATTAGTTGCTCACAGGGTCTTTGTTACAGAAATCTAAGCGAAATCACCTTTGTTCTTCTTACTTTTGGACTAATTTACCTCAGATTTTGCAATTTCAAATTGACAGTCAGGTAAACTCATGTGCTCCAGAGCATGTCTGTTCTGTAACTGTTGATGTAATGCCTAGGTTGGTTTTATAAGTCCCCTGCTTCATGGGCTGAGCCTCTCTGACGTCAGTTCATGGCTCGCTGTGAACTATGAAGCCTCATGTATCATGTGAGTTTAGGAACACAGGAGACTCCTCTCTCAGTTCCCTTTGATCAGTCAGAAAAACCCCAACCAACTTCTGTCATACTGTGCCAGTGTGTGGGACTTTCACACAGTATTTACCTTGATGGGGAATTGAAACTGACTTGGTAGAGCAATGTGACCCTCCTGGGATTTAGAACAAAGTACTTGTGTTAGTAAACAGATGCATAAACTGCATTCTTCTGCACTGTGAGTAATGGATCACACACATTCTCAGCCTGTAAGTGGGGGTGTATAATTCCAGCATCCCTCAAGCTTCCCAAGGCTTTGGTTAAACATTCCGGAAATACCATCCTTTCAATCCATCCTTGGCCACCAAGCCAAGAAGTGACCTGCTTTTTCTCTTGAGGTCTGAATTAGTCTACAAACTCTTTTTCTTTTCTTTTTTACTTAAGTCATATTTCTATCTGTCACTCCATGTATGAAGCAGTTAATGTCAGTTTCCTGGCATTGATTAAACCCTAAAATCTCATCTGTTTTGATTAAAATAGGATTTTTTTTTCTCATGAATGACATTTCTTCATGGTTCATAACTGCTTAGATGTCGCTTGACACTTATACCTCATAATATGCAGAAATCTTTGAATATGTAAATGTGCTCAGTATTTATCTCCAATGCTTGCCTGCTTGTCGTTGCTCACCATTCATACTGTTGACTTTTTGGCTTATTGGATAAGCTAATTGACTGTGCTGATTTACACAGGAATCCTGTTGTTGTACACATAAATGAACACACTGCAGTGACACAGTGGGAATTCTTAGTTATGTCATCAACTGCATATTTTACAATATGTACTGTAGCATTTAAAAAAATGTTTTGTATGAACACATGAGCAAAGTTAAAAATGTGATTTTTGTTGGTGGGAGTTTATTATATCGGCAGATTTCTATCAGACTGCACATTTGATATATGTTTCGAGGTGTTATTATTTGGAGCCTGCGATGGACTGGTACTCTGCCCAGGGAGTACTCTGCAACTTGCCTAGTAGCTGCTTGGCAGTAGGCTTCAGCCCCTCCTGCAACCCTGCATTGGAATAAGTGGATATAGAAAATGGATGGATGGATAATTTGGAGCATTGATGTAAATGTAAAACTGAAATGTTGAACTGTTGAAAAGCATCATTGTAATGTAGTGTTGTATCAAATTGAAGGTTTACAACAGGCAGCTTTAGAGCACATATTAAAAAGAACACACAATTGAGCTTGATGCTTTATCTTATTTAACTTTTATTAGATTATGGATATTCATATTGTAAAACAGTTTAATTGTACATAATGTTCTTGCAGGTTGAAGAACCTGTTTAAGCATTTATTTTCAATATCTAAATAGAGTTTAATGGAAATATATTGGATGGCCAAACCAGCCATTACATTGTACATAATGATTATGCAGCTTAATTTTCTCAGATAAAAAGGACGTAAAGAGAAATTAAACCAAGTAGAAATTTTCAAGTAGTAAAATATGTTTAAAGCATGTGCAACAGTGGAAATGGCCAAACTACTGATGCGTGACCACCATACAATCACACCTGTCACTGTGAACAGTCAACATGCTAAAGAAAGACTCCTGCAGGAGTGAAGGTGCAGATTAAGTGCAAATGACTCCAGGAACATTTGATGTGAAGCTGCAGACAACCAGTTATCATCTATCACAGAATTACAACCTTTCTGAGGTGTCAACTGCATAAGGTGTCAAGTGCTCAGAGACATGGCCAAGATAAAAAAAGAAAAGAAACAAAAAGCTGACACTCATTCACATGAATAATGATAATTCACAAGTTGGTTAAGAAATACCTTGTGACTGATATTCCAGAGGTCTTATGAACTGGTCAAATGAGAATGACTGTTGTTGGAGGTGGATTTATGGCTGGATCACTAATAAGAAACATGATAACATACAGAATCACACACCTGTATGGTGGAGGAGATACTGGTATGACTAAAGTTGGTCCTTTTTAAACTGAAAACTGGCATTTAGGAAGGTTTATGAAGTCCATATGCAGGACAGTCCTGCATTACGTGCAATCAGGTACTGAATGAATAATGACCATGCCTGCCTCAAATCTTATTGAAGACTTGAGGCCCATCTCAGACTTTATTGAATGCAGATAATACACCTCTTTGAACAATGTCTGAAAGCCTGTGGTTGCCTCCACAAGTAGTGGTGAAGGAATTTGAGTTTGGTTTTAATTATAAATGCTTTAAGCGAAAAATACAAAACCCACTTTTCCTTTATGAAACATTGAAATTTGAGCTACCATAACATTTGGAATTGATGATGATTAACCAATTAATCTGTTCAATGATAATATTAATCCAGAGGAATACTGTTTGTTTAATAATTATGTATATAGTGGAGATAATAAAGAGAGGGGGAAAAAAACCCAATAGATCATGGGCCAACAGTCCAGTGCAAGACATCCTCAAGCTACATATCACACTTTGTATACCTTCGTAGAAATCATAGCATTGTATTACCCTAATGCTAACTCAATTACGCCCCTTCCCTCTTCTGAGCCCCAAGCTTAACCTTATCGTAGATGGCCATGAACCATAACTGATATAATCATAGCAGTCCCTGTGTGAATGTGTTACCAGCACATTATCAGACGTAGTAAATCAGTTTATGGATTAATCAAATTTAGCCTCCTCGTCTTGAAATGCACCCCCCTCCTGCTCACATCTCTACAGTGTGCCTCCTGCAGTGGAATCAACTGAGTGCTCTAGCCATTTCCAAAGCACTCAGGTGTGGCTCCACCTCCGCACTCTGTTAATAAGGCTGTAATGGCTCCATATCTGCTCCCAGGCCAAATGAATTGAATCAGTTCCACAGCATGATTAGGAATGTGGAGCTGGTGGCCTGCATGTCGTAGGCATGGCTGTGCCGATGCACTGGCTTTGGCTGAGCTCTGTCTTGGGTTTTGTGGGAGTCCAGTGGCGAGGTCTTGGTTGATGCCCGAAGCACATGCCTTCACTTACAACACAAGATCTAAAGAGCTCAGTGGGAGACTGATGGCTGCAGGTGTGTTGGAATTTGAAACAAATTGCTGTTGCTCTTCAGTTGTTTTGATATATGAAGTGTAGATGTCACACTATTCTAATTTTTAGATAATTACAGTCATATTTTTCAAAGAGGTAATGTATGATACAAAACATATATTTCTTATATGGGAACATGAATTTTTCACACATGCGGAAATAGAAGTCAGATATAAAAGCAGTCATTTCTTCTTATCTTTTTGTGTTTTAATGATGAGGCATAGATAGACATAAAAAACACTGGAGGCATACAGCAACAGCACAAAACCAGACACCTAATTAAGTATTTCTGTAGCCAAGAGCCTTAGATAATGAACAAACCCTTGGTGGGAATTGGTTTGACAATGTTTTCTCAGTGTTTCTCTTTCTCACAACACCATCCTCTTGATCTAAATACCATTGAGATGAATTACAGAAAGTAAATGACGGTAATTGCTTTTTTCAGATTACATTTCTAACCTTTGCACCTCGTTCCCTCCTCCTCTCAGTTCTCTTAAGCCCAACGGCACTAAACTGACAATTTTAAGTTATTTAGATAAACTTTAGGTTTGTCTTTGCGGCTATTATACAGCCAGCTGTAACTGACGGAACAAGTCATCACTCACTGTCAGTGCACCCCTGCAAAGTGGGTAAATTCTGTTTGAATTGCATATTTCTGACGCTCACTTTACATCCAACAATAATTCATTTATGTCTTCGAAGTCCTTGCTGGCATCAATGCACCCAGCATATGTACAGTGATGATGTGCAACATTCATGCTAAACTATCATAAATATTGCATTCTTTTTGACGAAAACAAAGCTGCAAGGATGCTCATGAAGACAAAGCAAAGTGATGGATACAATAAAGCAGAGAGATGTAAGGGTGGGTGAAAAGATAAGCAAGTGTGAGGTTGGGGAGGGACTGAGAGGGGAGAGAGCGGCAGAGATGAATAACAGTTTGACAGGTGGAATGAAAAGCTGCAGAGGGCGTTTGGAGCAGTGTGTTAGGGGTGTGCAGTGTGGTGTGGTGCGGCACAGTGTTTGGGTCATACATCACGCTAATACAGCAAGAGGACATAGCCTAGCACAGCGCTATGCAGAGCAGGGGAGAATAATGTGCTGCGCTTGCACCCGCTCAATCTGATTGAAACCCACAGCAGAAGGGGCTACATTTACTTACCCCCCACATACATACTTTATAAATCTACTCCCAGCCTGTATATATTCTCCAAGATAATCCCTGAAAACAAAACAAACAAAAAAACGAAAAAGAAAAGACACATGGGTTCTCCATCATGGTGAAAGAAGGCTCTACTGCCCTGTGTGCCAACCAGTTATCTGTTCAAGTGTAGAGCTGCTTTGGCAAGAACTTTCACAGTGAAAGGTATGCAATTAAAAAAGCATTAGGCTGTTATTGAGATTGGGTTTGGATCGCTATTAGGCATTAGGATAAGGATTGTTTATTCATTTATAAAGCAAGCAAACATAAGAATAACAGTGCAGACATTCCTATTGTGCTCATAGTAAACATTGTGATAATTTATTTTTCTTTAAATCTTTGTCTGGCTGGATTATTTCCAATTTCAGGGTTGGCAGTTTAGTGTCGGGGCTCCAAATTAAGGGTGGGAAGCCTTAAAAGCTGCTGAAAAGGAACTAAAAGTTGTTACTATAGATGACTGTGATGTTCAGTGTTTTAGCTCTCTCAACACATAAAATAATCTTAAATTATTTAGACTATTATAACTGGCCCTGGCTCTGTGCTCCTCTCTCTGCATGCCTTTGATCATTGGACCAAAATTCAGAGCAATCGCTTCCTCGTGCTACTGACGTTAAAATTATCCACCCTGATCTTACTTCAGTCTTCATGATTATCACCATCGCTGCAGTGCTACAAAGTGAGGAGGGTGATAAACCACTGCAAAGATGGTGTATCAGGTACGTGTTATCAGGTATGATGTCAGAGCAGCTCATGAACCTGGCAGGTGAAGGCCAATCCCATGTAAGGAAAGGAAGCAGATAAGCAGTGGGTGATGTGATTTTCATCCAGAGTGTGACATAGTAATTCCATCTTTGGGTGTATGTAATTGGCCAAGCGCTTGAGGTCTTGCATTCTGCCACCTGTTTACACTTTCAGTACGATGATGGCTGTGCTGCTTTGGCATTTGTCACCTCTCACCTCTTGGTGGGGGCTGTTGTGCCACTCAGACCTCAAAGGGTGATTAATTAATGTTGAGTACCAAACAGATGATCACAAAGAGGTGATGATGAGAAGTGTTTAGAGACACCCCATCCAGTGTGCTGTGTTTTCTTGCCTGGCATGGAGATGAATAAATAGAGTCATCACTGACTGTTACCTGTCTGTCAGACATGGGTGGGCTATGAGAGGACCTAAAGGTCTGCTTTGGAAAGAGAATCGGATTCCCTCCACAAATATGTATCTCCTCACCAGGGAGTTAAAAATGGATGGATGTTGCCTTAAAAGGTGTGGCTTTATGGATTTGGGGGGAGGCTGAGGTTATGGTAGGGGTTAATAAACTGAGATTCAGAGGTGGAGCCCACTGTTTACAAGGCAGCTGGTGTCATTGCTGTCCTGGTCTTGGTTTGTGCTCATTTGAGTTCAAGGGGTTGGTTCGCACCAGCTTTCACATAGTTTGAAATGGAGGTTTTAAGAGGTATGAGAGGGTCCCCCAGGCAGGGAACTGGTCCTTTGGAGCGTTGCGGTATTTGACAGGGCAGCTGTAATTGCTCCTCTGAGACCAGGAAGAGTCTGTGTTGTTAAAATGATCACTTTTGAAAAGGATTCACTCCCTTGACAGTTGAAATGCTGCATGGGAGACCCTAAGAGAAAGAGACAGGGAAAGATACTTATTCATTTTGTGTTAATAACTTTATATCTGTGGAGAAATTACCTCAGATGTCTTTGTAGGTCCTCTGGGGCAAAGAAATCTCTCGCCCTTTTACTGCTTTGGCCATTTCCTCTCAGCATAATGTATTTCTTTTTTCATTTTCCAGATTCTCTTTTCATTTATGTCAGTGGTTGTGTATTGAAAAACATGAGCATGAGGCCAAGCCTCAGGGCCCCCTGGGGCCAGCACTGAAGCTCTTTTACAGCATGTGGTGTGATGTTCAAAGGCTCCTCCAGTTTTAGTCCAGTTGAAAGCCAAGTATTTTGGGTGATTCACAGTAATGGTTGTGTCCTTTGCCTTGGTGGGGCACGAGAGTGGCTCAGGTCATGGGCATAGGAAGGATTTTGGGCTACGCTGTTTAAGGTTAACATGCTGGCAATAGCTATATTCACATCTGCTGCTAAGAGATAATAGTCACTTTGTGGCACTTGGATTGAGTCTTTGTGTGAGGTTTGTCTGGAGGCTGTGATAGATATACCCCTATAATTGACTGGGGTGTTAGAAACCACTTACTCGTGTTTGTCTGGATTCACTGGATGCTGGTTTATGACTGACGGGAAGAGGCAGCTGCAGAAACAGTGTGGCAGCATCTGCTATCGTAAAACTGTGCCTGTGTGTATGCATGTGTGGTGGTTGGAGGGATGTACTATCCAGGTCAGATGGGTCACCATTGGAGTGATGGGTGTGTTTTTAATGGGTGACCTAACTTTCTCACCCATCAGATCTGTCTTCCATCTTTCACTTTGGCTCTCTGTTAAGAAGGGTAATATTTCTGAATATCCCAAGACAAAAAAAAAATCCCCAAAAAACCCATATCACTTATGATTTAATCATGTCGCTTGCAATTTGTCCACATATCCTCCCCAATGTAATGCATATATATTTGCATTAATAAGACCAGCCCTTCATGGGTGACTGGGTGCAAAAAAGATCCCTCTTTATAAACAATGCTGGAGTCCCCTTGGGAAGAACCCAGTTGTTGACCCATGATGAACTCCTGACCAGAGCTGCCACATCCTCCTGACTTAGTTCAATGACACTTTGAAATGGGACAGACAGACAGCGAGTGTGAGAGACAAACTGACGGTTTGACCCAGACACGCTGGAATGCAAAGCGGGTATCTATGGAGCTTATGCAGCCTGCCAGAGAAGCCTGGTCAAAGAGATAGGTGCCGTTTTTCTTTTCATGTCTCAGACAGTTGTTTCACTGGAACGGATTTGTTGTCCCAAGAAAATTATTCTTCATACACACATATACACACACACACACACACACACACACACACACACACACACACACACACACACACACACACACACA
>JAOXYM010000012.1:20618601-20635327 GCA_028567055.1 Leptatherina wallacei | reverse complement strand
TATGTGTGTGTGTGTGTGTGTGTGTGTGTGTGTAAAAGCGGTGGAAAAATATACTATTGGCTCTAATTTGATCCCCCCTTTTGTGTATGCAGTCCTAAACCGACTGCCACTGAGCTACCTTTGTTACTTATCCTTTTATTCTTCCTCCACTCCACCACACTCAGACGATTTATGAAAGACTTCAGGAATGGAAGGAAAATGAAAGTCCAGGGTTCTGTGGCGTTTTGACAGTACATATCTGTTCAAGTCAGAGCAGGCATCAAAGAAAGCTGTGCTGAAAGGCCATTTGTTGTTCCGGTTGTGTAAACATTTTGGGGTTTATTTCCCCTGCAAATATTCTGGTTAAGCACCAAAATCTTGTAATAACCATCTGCAAATGTCAAAGCTTTTGGCTGATGTATAATTACGCAATATGGTTCCTTTATGATAAACTGCTTCAAATTCTATTGATATTTTCTCATTTTGGTTTTTAAGCTGACCTTAAAAATATGCAATATAATTAAAATGAGCAGTCCTCCATAAAGTAGTTTTGGACATACCTACTCATTCAAAATGAATAAATTGGCACTCCCAAGTTCTGTTTAAAGTATTTTGTCTTGTATGTTTGCTTTGCCTATTAAAATGACCTTCTGAAAAATGCCCCTCCTGCTTCACTTCGTCTCCGTTGAATCACAGGCAGCTCTGCTGTGCGGGGCTTCTCTGTAAGTCTAGTGTCACTTCCCAGAAACTCAAGACAATTAATAATGGGGTGTTGGGGGGTTCATCATACTTTCCCTTTCACATACCTATTCTGTTTGTCCTGGTTGCTGTAGATGAGCAGCAGCCCCCCCATTCTCTTCTCAGGCGAAGCTAAGTGCCGCCGCTTCTCTCAACCTGCCAGCTCCAAATTGGCAACCTGACCTTCTTTTTCTTCCTCGGGGCGTCTGCACAAAACCATACTTCTATTATGGGGGGAATGCAATTAAGAGGTGACATAAACACTGAGCACCTATTGTAGCTATGCCCAGGAAAGAAGGGGAGAGTAAGGCAGCTGCCACTATGACATGCGTGCAGAAGCTACTCTGTTAATTGGTCTTTACGCAATGCAGAGTGACACCGGGGTGAACAGCCTTAATAGAGACTGGATGTGACTCAGTGTCACCGGAGGAGCCACCTGACAGGAAAGAGGTGTCAAACTTTGTGGCTGCTCTCTGACCTTGTGTTTTGACTTGTTAGAGGTAATTACCTATACTGCTGTTAAACAGGAAGTGCAAAGCAGGGTTGTGTGTAGTTGAACCTGTGTCTTATGCGATAAAACAAGCTTCCTTTTTTTAAATCAATAGCTGTATAATGTATTTTCAGTGAAATCTTTTGGTTTAAATAATATCAAAATACAATGACAATATTTACCGTAATTACTTAAAGGAGATGCGGTGTCCCTGAGAAGTCAATAATACTGGACAATAAAAACCCCAAAAAACATTTTGTGATTTCTCTATGAGATTAAAGTATTTTAATTTAATTTCATATTAGAAGAAAAAAAGATACTTTACATGCACAGAGTTTAAAACAAAAATACAATCCAATCTTGTAGCAACAAAATTTGTAGGTTATATCAGCAGACGTATAGACTATGTGTATCTCTGGGGTGTTTTTATTATCATTGATAGAATTCATTAGACATAATTTCCAAGCTTTAATTGACCGTAAGTACCTGTGAATATCTGCAAATAATAAATGAATTTTGCTTTTGGGCTTATGATCACGTTACCTTTTTTTATAAATATTATTTGTAATCTGAAATGAGAGTGCCTTGCGGCTTTTCCTATTAGTATCGGGAGCCCATCAAAACAGTGACTGGGGGAGCGTGCTGTTTAATTGCCAGCTGAGGTGTGTGACATTTGGAGCAGCACATTGAATCTGGCCCAAAGTCCAAAAGGTGTTGTGAGGGACTGAGTAATTACTCTGGTTTCTCCAGGCAACGGGCTTAATAAGAAGACTCAGTGATGGTTGATGGTGCATCACATACGCATAGGCAGACAGATGGAACTCTTATTTAAGGGTTTTATATAGTGTGATTTTAAATGTTCACGGTGGGCTTGATATATATATATTTTTTTTTAAGATGATTTAGATTTATGTAACGGAACCACCCAAAACGCTGAGTGACTACAAATCACAGCTCAGTGTCAGAGTTTTCTGTCCAAAGCTTTTTTTTATTTTATCCATGAGACTCTGAGAGTCATCAGGAGTGATCGATGTGCTTGCTTAGCCTTGTAAACAGCCTGCCGTTCCATCCTGTCTGTGCTTACCATGTTTGTATAGTAGATGAGTGGCTCCATGGCCCTGTCTTCGGGGTTGTTTAGTTTTCAGACCCCTGACAGAGAGAATTGAACTCCCTTGGGGCAACATGAAGCACCATAGGTTGAAAGAAATTCTCTCTGAGCACTCCAAAGCTCTCTTCATCTTTGCAAGCTCTGGGGGAAGGAGCAGCAGTTTAAAATGTTTAAATCAGAATGCTTAATCTAGCCGAACTGAAAAGCATAGCCAACCACACATTTTTGTCCTTTTTTTTTTTTTTTTTTTTACTCAGGAGAAAAAACAGTTTATAAGAGGCCCAACATGATAAGCCAACATAATGAGCCATCACTGGCTGATTTTAAGAAGTTTATTCATAGAGTTGCACTAGGAGATAGTTTAAGTGCAGGATGTTATCTTAATGCTACAACATGATAAATGATGCAGCGAGAATGAGGTTGGAAAACGGTTAGGAAATGTGCAGTAGCATTTTTTTTTTTTTTAGCAAGGAGAGTAGAAACATTATGTACCAAAGAGAAGCAGCACATGAACCTGTGCTCATGTTGCATGCTGCTAAATACATTATGAAATAAAGCTAACATGGTAACAATGCTAACCTCAGTAAGCATATAGTAAGATGCTCTAATATGAGTATTGTTAAAGTAAAACTCATGCAGTGTCATCTAAAGTTAAGTTAAGAGACTGAGTCCTGCTTTTAAGGTGGAGGTCCAGAGGGTGTTGGTGTGTGTGTAAGTTATGGCCCAGGTCTCAAGGAGGGCCAACAGCTCAGTAAATGATGGCATTGGGGTTGGCTACATCAGCTGGGGTCATCACTCCCAGGGTATCCTGCTAGGTAATTCACACACCCTGACCATATAGGGAGAGATCTGTGCCTTTTCACCATTTATCACACCACCTCTAAAGAAAAAAACCCACAACAGAACTGCTGGTCTGCAATCAAGAAAATGGTGTTATTATTGCAGAGCAGAAAGAAGTGTAATGTTGCAAATGCGAAGCCTATATTATTTAGCTAGATAATTGTGCTCTTACTGGCCAAATTGCATCCTCCAGGTTTTGCACCACAGAACTGTGAGCGTAGATCAGCAGGTACGGACAATGTGCTAATTTGAATTTGCTGGTTTCCTGATGTTCATTTGTGAACGGGTGTTGCACTCCTGCACCTAGCTTGGGGTGATCATTAGCACGAGAGAGGGATTTAGTATTCTGCTCAGCCAAAGCACTGACATACAAGGGTCCCTGGTTTCTGTTTCTATTAGAGTCCAGGCCCGCGGCTGCACAGCCAACACTTCAATGAGCGCTTTCTCTGCGCGTGGCCATTTTGCTGCTGCAGCTGCCGCCCTTCTAACTCTCTGGCTTAAGGATAGAAATATGACTTCAGAGAACACACATGGTATTCTCATGCCCCACCTCTCTGTCTTTTCTTCTTTGCTCCACTCAAGATTTCACATCCAATTTTCTCATCATCCAATGACACCCATTCCCTTAATGCTCACAGCTACTGCGACATCACTGGTCCCTTCTGTGAGTGTGTGTATGTGCACTGTTATTGATCAGGGTTGTGTCTTTGTGACTCTGGGCTCCTGCTGCTGTTATCACTGCAGTATAGAGGGTGGGGAGGCAGCAGTGTGGTTATCTGCAACGATTTATAGTATGCATGGAACTTCAGCTTTTCCTCTTTGATTTTTGTATTTGAAATGTGCTAAAAAAAAATAAAATAAAAGAGGCTGGTTTGATATCTGCTGTCCAGTAGTCAGAATATGTCAGCGAAGATATTGTCTTATCTGTGAGTTATTTCCAGTCACTGTAATGAAATGTCAGAGGAGGGTGTCTGATTTTATCAGATCAGGATCATTGCTGGATTCGTCTTTCCATTTAAGTCTGTTGAGATGAGCAGTTGCAAAAGGATGGATGAAAATTTGGTTATATACACATGCAGCAATTTTCCTTTATAAAATAAAAGGCAGAGAATTGTGATGTGTGGAATTTTCAGCATTCCCCCCCTATTTTTATCTCTTTAAGCCATAGTTCTTCTTTGCTCTGTGGGTGTAGACGGGACTCTTATGATGGATTGCTTTATTGGTCCTCTTGAGTGCATGCATGTGGATGACTGGGTGCAGCTTGTGAATGCTCATCTCTCCCCTTCCTCATTCCTCCATCTGCTAGTTTTTCTAGTTTTCCTGAAAGTTCTCCCCCACCACTCTGCTCCATCTTTTCTCTCTGACTTTTTCAGACTTTCATTCAGAAATGTATGCCAGGACACACAAACACACTTGCATTCACATATGACTACACACACACACACACAAACCCAGGCAGGCTCACTCGGCAGCATTGTGTAGCACTTAAGGCACCACTCTTCTGTGGCCTTAGTGATTAATGACTTTTAACAAAGCAAACAGAGTCTTGCTTGTCTGGATCAATCTCTTCCCTGTCTTGATGTGAACTGCTGTCACCAGTAATTGCCAAACTCTGTGTAGTATGAAAAGAGGTCTACTGTCACCTCTCCCTGGTCCTAATCCATGCCCCTCAGTTTTCTACGCTTGTGCCCCTGGTCCCTTGGCTCCTCTGTCCTCTTTTTCCTCTTTTATTATTTCTTATTTCCCCTCTGTATCTCCAATTTTTCCTTGCAACCCCCCCTCCCCGGTTTGGGAGCTGTGACGCCTTTGAATAAAGCTGAGATTGGTAGTCATGTCATCTCATTTTAACCCAACCATTTATAGTAGCTGCCGTAAGCTTTTAGAGCAGCACATAAAATGAAGCATCCTGCCACTTTCTATCCATGCATACTAATTGGCATTGCTCCGCCAAGCTGATCAAACACCATTAATCTATTTGTAGTATATATTTGTTTCTAGATGAGAAAATTAATACATTCTGTTATTACAGCCAGCTGGGTGCGGTGAGCCCCATTGATTGTTGGCATGAACAGCATGACTCATAGCTTGGAGCAAGGGTTTTATTTGGCATACTGTGTGTGTGTGTTTATTATACACGTTGCCAGAAGAGTTTCAATTAACATATTCACCATCTTATTGTCACATATGACCCATCCACAGGTGGGAAGGAAAAGTCCTCAGTTCATTTCATGACTGGACAGGCCATCGAGCCTCCCAGCATGCATTGAGATAGACATCAAAGCCAGAAAAAATGCAGCGGACGCAATTAATGATGCTTGGTGATGGCCAAAGAACGCTGATGGAACTTGCTGTTTAATGAGCTAACACAAAGACTGTGCAGATGTGTTACAAGACTATGCAGCGTTATCAGGGAGAGATACCCGCTTTCACTAGAGCTGTGCCAATTAGTCTTCCTATGGGAGTTGGCTGTCAAGGATTTCAGTCCAAAACAGTGAGCACTTGTTGCTAAAATGTGCATTAGCAGCACTGTGAAGCACTCCGCAAATTTATTTTTTTCTGTGGGTTTGACATGCCTCCTGTGAAAATGGTACTATTGTTCAGCTCTGCTGCATCTGAGATTGACCAATAATTCTCCACAGGAAACACCTCTGAAAACTGCCCTCTTCATTAATCATTAATAAAGCCAAACTGGTCCACTCATAATCTCACTTTTCTCAGCTTCTGGTATTTTTCTCTGGCCTAGCAAGCGTCTGAGCATGTCATATATATGATAAGTAGAGGAGCCTGTCCGCGTGGGACTCATCACACACTTAAATTAGTGCGGCATGGAGTTCATATTGCAGTGTGGCCGAGGGGGAATTAGCAAGTCTATATATAAACCTGCGCTGCATGTGTTGTGAATTAAAGTGCATTTATCTGATAATCGCTTGGGAGATCTCTGTGTGCACAAGCATGGCAGAGCTGTGGGGCTGGGGCCACAACAAGCCCAGTATACAGATGCTGCTGCTGCACTGGGAGATGGGAAGAAGAAATAGGTCATTCACAATAAAGAGCTCTGATAGCCTGGATGGCGGTAGACATTGCACAGCGTATGAGGAAGGAATAACAAGAGGCATCCCTGTGCCTCCTTCATGTACTAACCTTTATTTCCCTCTTCTTATGTCTGTCCACCTCCTTGTTGTACATGTCTAACCCTTTGCGCTGCACTGCTATTGTCTTCCCTCACCCTGCCCTCCTCTGTGCCCAGTCCTCTCAACCCTCAGTGCCTTATCAGTGATTCAGCTTGCCCATACTCAATCATGTATGACTCCTCACTAGCAGAATCAAACACACTGAGTCTCATGCTAGGCTTTCATTACAACTCCCCATAACGACTGAATATGAGTCTTTTGAAGTATTGCAGGGCAGCTCTGGAGAAGCCACACTGTTGGGCAGCTGTGCTGCTGACTCTTGTTTGATGAGGCAACTTTCCACAAAGGCCTGAGCGCTCTAATGAACCCAACACAAGTGCTGACTCTGGCAAAGAGCCGTGCCTACTGTGTGTCACACTCCAAGGGGGTAATGACTTGGTGGACTTTGTTTCTCTTTGGGAATGAGAATTGCTCCGAAAACCACAGCAAGTTCAGAATGCCTCTGATTTGGCAGCTGACACGGCAGAAAATGCTACTTCGAACTGCTTTTTTTTTCTTTTTGTTGCAAAGACCAAAAAAAAAAAATGTGAATCGGATGCTTCTATATTTTTTTAAACTACAGCACTTGTCTCCTACTAAAAAAAAAATCAATGTATGAGGACCGTGCTTTGAAGGGTTGTGGAAGGAGGATCAGGTGGGAACAAGTACCCATCCTAATGGTTAATGAAGACGCCTGGTTTCTCATATTGAGAGCCTGTCTCTCAGCCAGTGTTTACTAATAGGTGGGCATTTTTCAGCCATGCTTGAGCTCACTGTCAAAGCCAATTAAAGGAGTACAAATTAAGATGGAGGACATGGTGCCTCAGGCCAAGAGACTACAGAATCAGAGCGAGATCTCTCATGACTGCTGTACTAAACATATCAAAGATACATGTGATCTGAACTGTCGATAGAAATCATCAAAATCCCAAATCTTTATTAAGTTTGCCAACTTATTGTTGCTCTTATGAATGAAACCAGTTGGCAAGAAGATTAAGTAAACTATTACAATTTTTTTATATTGCTTGATGGCCTTTATTGATTAGAAAAGTATACTCTATATATTGTAATCCTTTATGGCTACCTACCTTTAGTTTAGTCTGGTTGGAAGGCACTTCTGCAGCCTGGAGGTTGCTCTCTTTTTCAGGTTCACCATCTGGCCTTGATTGATTAAAGCTCCTTTAAGTAATTAATGCCTACTTTAATTGAGAGTCAGCCCCTGTGGCTGTGGGGATCGTGCGCAATGCTCAGGCAGAACAGAGCCAAGGATCTAGTTGAGAGGGGCACGGAAATCTGTTTAGCACCCTGACCCTCTCAGCCGCACATCTAAAGACTCTTAAGATGCTAATAGGAGTGCAAGTATGCTAGCTGCATCCATGTGACAAATCGAGCTATAAATCATAGTGGTGGAGTGTGACATGGCTTTTCTAACATTGGAATTAACATGCTTGGAATGAGCTACAGGCATATTGTGATTTTATCTGCTGGTTTTATCACTTTTCATTGGTCTGTTTCCTTTGTGAAAACGCTCTGTTATGGTGGACATGCACGTAGCAGAAAGAAAATTGAATTTCTCCTGCCAAACAGAGCATTGTGACAGGATGTCACTGCACGACCTCACAGCTTGCATCTATTGTGCAGTCTCATCTGTTGGTGATAAATGAACAATATCAGTTTTTTCCCTTCTGTTTCACTTTGTCACAATAGATGGGCACCACAAAGCCTGACCTTCTTTATTGAAGGTTCTCTTTGTCTTTTTGTAATTGTTTTTAGAAAACATTAAACCATCCCCTAGTCAGATAATGTGAGACACAGTGAATACAGAGTGGTCAGCATTGATTCCACGTACCTGACTATGACCTTTTCCGATCTAAAGTCCTGCGCTGCCTGCCAGTTTGATGGGAGCCGGCTAATCGATTCCTTGCAGCAGTGAGAGACTTTCACGCTAAAATCTCTTCCAGGCAACCTGAAGTTTACCTGGATTTTACTGTCACCACTCATTGAATAATGTAACATTTACTATTTCATTGCCAGCTCCACGAAGAATGATTAGTTTAATTTACTCTCATTAGAGCCATCTAATCTAATAGGCTAATTAAGGGCTTTGGATGGAACAGCAATCACCAGAGTCTACAAAGCCCTTTGGGAGAAATACATCAATGGATCATAAATATTTTACTATGTCTACCTACATGCATATTGTAAAGTTCCTTAATTTGACTTGCAAAAGCTCTTAATGTGCACCTTTGATATGTTTTATGCTGGTAACACAGAAATGACAGGAGTAGAGTTATCTGAAGTCAGCATATTGGAATAAAGAAAATCCTGAAAAAGCAACATTTTTCATTGATTGGCCAGATTAATAAGGAAATAGTGTGAGAAAAAATCAGTCTGCCACATTTTTTTCTAACTGACACAACAAACATGCACAGATGAACTTGATTGATACAGGTCAGGGCTGTTGGCTTGTTTAGGGTTTGGTCTTATTAGATTGGGGGAGATGGTAATAGACAAGCAGCTGTATCATGATTCTGTACGTGTGACCCTAAGGCTAGAGGTTTATGTTTGACCCAAGGCAACGTATGTAATGCCCCTGCTACCCCCCGGCAAGGACTGACCTCAGACCTCTTCAGTCCTGAAGGATAAAGATCTGTAGCAGCAGGGGGTTGTGTGGAAATGGATAGAAATTTAGCTTTTAAGTAGGTTTAATTAAGTGGAGTCTCCATTGTGCTTCTTCTGTGGCTGTCAGCCTGTTGGGCAGTAGGCCCGAAGCAGCAATCATTCCATTTCACTTTTTTTTTAGCAGGCCTCCCAGCTAATTTGTCATGGCCGACAGTTATCCCTGGATATTAGATTAAGCAGCTGACATTTTGTGTACCCAGTGAATCGACTGTGTCACCTTGAAAAACGTGGTAGCAGAGATGTGCGCGGAACAGCACAAGCGCGTGTCTGAAACCCTGGTCGACATATGACATTTCTGGGCCGCGATGGGTGGAGACCACGGCAACAGCAACTACAGTTAAGGAGCAAGGAAACAGAGGGAAGAAAAGCAACAATTTTTCCTGTGATTCTATTAAGTGTTAATCTAATCCCAGTGTCTTGGCCTGGGTGGAGAGCTGATTCCAAATAATACGAGCTTGTTGGAGACAGATGGGTGTTTTTCTGGAGGAGATATTGACGTATTTTTCCTCAGTTTGTATTTATGTGTGTGTGCAGTGTATTTGTAGCCTGCTGTCCCTATTTGATACACTGATTTGGGTTCTGTTTTGTTGCCAGCAGGGGTTCTGTTCACAATCGGTGTTTTGGTACCACTTGCCCTGTGGGTGATCAGAATCCTTCTGCAGCAGGCATGTCTTAAACACACTTCAGCAAAGGAGGGTGTGGCGCTGTCAAAGCAGCGCTTACGCTGCTTCTATTGATTTCCACATTTGAGTGCATCTCTATTATTGCTGATCACCTATCAGGGCACAGCAAGCAGCACAAATCCTGAGGCTACTAGAGCCCAGCTGAAGCCATCGCTTCAGTGATGGGCGGCCTGGATTGTGCACAAGGAGTTATGCCATTTGTTTAAAGAGACATCAGTGGGGTTTAGCTTTCACAGCTCTGAGTGTAGGCTATGGCTAAAAACAGCTTCAACTGGCATAAAGAAGCTGACGTGCAGGTTTTGAACTTCATTGTCCTTGATTTAAAACATGTAAAAAATAGCTCAGAAATTGGATTTTCTTGTTAAAATAAAAAAATAATGATTGACTGAAAAAAAAAAGAAGAAGACTGTCTTTGAATCCCAAAACACCTCCAGTTCAACTTGGAGAAATAAACTATGGAAGACTGCATGTTTTTGGTCAATATTCATTCTATTGTGAGTCTAAATGAGAAACTTTGCACACTAACCTGCATCAGGCAGAATGCTGAGTGGATACATACAGTAACTCTTCATTGCTCTGTGCCAAATAATACTCAGGTGGCTCACTATTCACAGCAATTTGGTGTAACCGCACAGCTAGTCGAAATATTGAATGCTTCCTTTAAGCCTGTTAGACCCACATCTTGAACAAGGATAAACAAGTGCAAACACAGACGTGTTCCCTGGGGCTGAGGACACCCCTGGGGTTATAGTGTGCTGAAGAGGAGCCTAAGAAGGGGGCAAGGACATATGCTGAGACATTAATCTGCTAATAGAAAAAGAGCCTCCAACAGCTGGTGTTGCGCCAAACTCACAATCTTAATCTTGTCAACTTTCTGTTCAGCTGCTCTGACTGTGAGCCTCATTGTGAACAACAGAGCTGTCACCGGGAGAAATTTGTCCATGTTTCATTGTAAGGGCCTTGTTAGAGAGAAACGGAGCACATGCAAACGTGTGCATGAGCTTATTTGTGTATATGCGTGTGCATTGGTTTCCTGCAGTGTGTAGAGCAGTGTATTAAGAAGATTTTTTGCATCATTTCCCCTCTTCCTCCTAAGCATAAAAACATGAATATTTAAAACTACATCAAACAAGCAGTCATGAAATATTAAAATGTTCGAGAAAGAAGAAAAGCTTTTATCCTCTCGCTCACTTTTAAGTATTTTGTAGCCTCTCTCTCTCTCTCTGCTCAAGCACACACATGAACACACATGTGCTAATGCGCATGCGGTTTAGCACGCTCTGAATTTACCCACAGGTTGGAACAACAAAACTTCCCTCCCTATCCACTCTTCTGTGGTATCAGCACCTTGCTGCATTACAGGAGGCAAGCATGCAGGAAGGTTCAGTAATTTAGCCATGAACTGAATTTAAGGCACAACACATCATTAGAGTTTGTGGATGTCATGTTGTACTAGAAGCCAAACAGATGCCAGAGATTGCAGGAGGGCATATGTGTTCTGTGGAAACTAAGCTTTCTGAAAAGTGATTCTCTGTAATGCATCCTGTTCATGGAGATGTTTTTGGCTGAATGATTAAGCACCCACTTGTACCATGCAGTTGTGTATCTAATGCTGTATGTTGACAAGGCAAAGTTAATCTGTGGAGTGCACCCCCCACCCCCCGCCCCCCTCCACTGTACTGCTCTCGATCTTTTTCGCTCAATTTGTCTCTCTGTCTGGCTAAGAGCTAGAGGCTGTGCTAATCACTGAAGCAGCAGCTCTAAGCAGATGCTGCTGTGTTTTTAGAAAAGATCCTGTTAAGCGTGAATTAAAGAAACGTGTAGGGGTAAAATCTTGCTCTTCCTTCACCTCACACGCTTCATGCCCGTAGCATAGCCAACCTGTTGGTGTAATCGCTGTAACTTTAACCCTTACTGTATGGTGGCCTACGCTATTGAGGGCTTTACTTAGATATGCCAGTCACAGTTTATCTTGTGCCTCTGCAGTATCACTGTCACTATTGTGTTTAATTAGTATTCAGCCACTGTAAAGTAAATTCAATTGAACCCTCTGTTTTATAAGCAGCACTGGCTGAAGGCAGAGGTTATTCTGTGCTCATGCCTTTGTGCAAATGCATGATGTAATTTGAAAGCAGTGGGAGATTAATGGAAGAATCTTATAAGGCTATATGGCATATTGTTTCTATCATTTTTGCTATGCTGCTTTCATGTATGCATTTATTTTTGTGCTTGCAGTGTTTTGTTGTGTCCTCTGCACAGTTGTCAACCTCATGTGCGACTGGCTCGGCTACTATGAAATGATTAAAAATTATGCCTGCTTTTGTTAAAAGAAAACCTTATTTTATCCATCTTCTTTCTCCTCATCTTTCCCTGGCTGTCTCAGTCAGGGCACTGCGCTTGAAAAAATGAAAGGGAGAGCGGTCATATTGTAGGCTAAATCTAATCAAAGAGAGAAGTGCTTTTAAATGTCTTTTGTTCCCTTGGGCAAAACGTTTGTGGGCCTCTCACTTCTAACCAGCGCCCTGCCCAAACTCCACCGCTACAAGATGCAATTAATATTGAGCGGGTACCCTGGCCTGTGCTCCCGTCATATAATAACAGTGTTAGAACAAAGGTTAATGCTTTGAATTTAATCTCTGTCCTCGTCATCTTCAATGGAGTTGTGGAGGTTTCATTGGAGGAGGAACTGTTTGGGGGGGGGGGTCTTGAGAGAGATTGGTAGTCAGTGGGGGCTCAGACGGTAGCAAAATTAATTACTGGTCTCTATAAATTCAATGTCATGTCTCATTTTCCTTAATCCTCCCCGCCTTTCTCACTTCCTAGTGGCGCTAACAGAGAGGCTTGGGAAGACTAATGAAAAGGCCTCTTAGATGCTAATGACAAATTAGTCTTTGTGTCACTTTTGGAGGCTGAGTGGAATGACTGTCGACTCATTGAGGAGGTGGTCAGAAGGCAGTCTGGACAACAGCCCCCCCCCCCAACACACACACAAACACAAACACAAAAACACCAATAAAGGAGGGGTTAGGCTGCAAAACATGACAGTTTCTCTGCCTCACACAAAGCTTATTCCTCATGTTCCTCCATGCTTCACCACTGTAATTGTGTGTTTCTGAGACACAAGCCCACATGCGTCTATTCTCGGAGACAGTTTGCCTTCTCCTTGGGGGATTTAGTGGTTTGGATCGTGAATAATGAGCTGAGTCTAGTTCCATCTCTCTTTGCGGCTGTTGTTAGACTGGACCGGAGTCAGGCTCAGCAACTCACTTGGATTATTGTCTGATCAGGCCTCAGACACAAACATACGGAGTCACATGCCTGGATGAAACATAACTTTTTTTTTTCTCTTGTTCGTCCAAGTAGACATGTTGAAGAGGAAAAAAAAGAACACTTATTGATGGGGTTTGGATCCCAGAGACCGCGTCTGTTTTAGGTTTTAATCTGCAGAATGTACCAAAACATTTTAGTCTCTCACAGGAAGATACAACATGTCACAAGCTGCATGGACTTTACGTCTCATTCCACTGAATTATTATGCCTCCAAGAACTTGAATGTCTGAGGGTTGTGAAGAAATGACTGCATGAAAAATCTGTTTCATTTTTACCTGCTTGAGAAGGCTTTTACACATGACATGTGCAGATCTGATATAAGATTATGCAGTCTCTGGCCACTTGTGATACTATTTTAAAACTAGGTCCTGTCAAAGGGAACTACACAATCTAAGGTGTTTATGGGTGTTCTTCAACCTGCAGTCAGACTTGGGAAAATAGAAAGTCTTGTTTTATTCTAGCTTTTCTTTGTCTTTCCTTTTTTTCAAACACAGCCAAAGAGAAATCCCAGTGTCCTACTTGAGCATTTTATTCCCACAGCAAACAGATGAAAAATATCAAAAAGAAAATGAAAACAGTTTCTCCTGAGAAGGCAGCCAGCCAGAGAGTAACATGTGCATTTATGTAGAACTTATAATCCAATTAACAAGTACAAAAAACCCAGTCATCACTTAATAATGGGAATACAAAGCAGAGAGGTGCCATGTTTGGGGAACTGCTCATGTGGAAAAAATGCAAATAGCATGAAATGAGTGTGTCTGGTAATGTGTTTGAATAAAGTCCCATGCTGTGGCAAACGACCGGAGCCCCTGATAACTCTGTCTGTTCCCTTTTTTTTTCTCCACAGGCATACTTCCGACAGGGTGTTGCCCTTCAGTACCTTGGTCGCCATGCCGACGCACTGGCCGCCTTTGCTTCCGGGCTGGCCCAAGACCCCAAGAGCCTACAGCTACTGGTGGGCATGGTAGAAGCCGCCATGAAGTCACCATTACGAGGTGAGACAAGTGCACTCTGTGTGTGTTTCAACACATAGTTAGCGTGTATGTCACTGTCTGAGTGCTTCACCATCTCCACGTGTTTTGTCCTACAGCAGCCTCCCTGATAATCCTCACTCTGTCAGTCAATAATCGTGTAAGGGTGACTTTACCTGTCAGTTTTTTTTTCTCTTTTTAACCCATTTCGCAGACAGGCCATCTCGCTATCTGTCTATCTTTCTTTCTTTGTAACTGACTGTTGGTGTCAAGTACTTACCTCCGGACTTTAAGGCATGACGCTTGCAGTTTCAGCATATCTTATTGTCAGTCAGGCTGATCACACACACAGATAGCTTGTTATCTTAATGAGCATCCAACACTAATGGCATAGTATGCCTGCCCCTGTGTAAGCCTTTTTCCAAAGGCTGAGAGGGTTTTTTATCTAGTGTATTCAGGCCAAGACTTTTTTTAAAGGTATTATCTTTTTTATTGGGCCACTGCATTGACGTGTATGTCCATATGTAATCAGTCATGAGTCTCAAAACAACCCAATGGCTTTACCTCCGATGAACAACACAGAGGATTTATCATTCTTCAGATCTGGGCAGCAGAGACTGCTGACATCGTCTGAGTCACCCCTGCTGTCTTGCATTGTCATCACCTTTTGCCAAACTGTGCTGAAACTGTGTCTCTGCATAAATGTGATCTTGTTTTATGATCCCAAAAAAATTACTCAGCTGTGCAATGAGATCAGTAGCTATGGTGCTTTGTTCAGTGTTTCACTGGCTTTAATACAGTATTTCTCAGAATATTTTTATGCAGATGCTGAGAGAGAGAAAAAAAATCTCACAGACAGTAAAGAATGGAGGGCCATCTTAGCCACCATGAGCCTTTAAGCCTGTCATTGGAATCAAAACAAGAAAAGGTTTTGGGTATGCGCCCAGACCTGTGTATTGTGGACCAGAATGGGGCTTCTCAGTTGGGGATGGCCAACATTTAGCCCAAGCCACTTAATCTCTTAATTGTTTACCCCATTTCCCAGAGTGCCAGGCAACCACCGGAGGACCTAATCCAAGGTGTGTTGAGGAGAGGTAGCTAGGTCAAAGGATTAAGAACAATGATCCTCTCACAGGGGCTCTTGGCACATGGGGGCGATAATCAATGTTACGCCAGCAAACAGGGAGGATAATCAGCGTTACTCAACCAAAGTCCCCTGATAAGTGAAAGGTAGGCAAGCACTGCTTTTTCCTTCAAGGCAATACACTCATCCCAGGATTCAGTTTGTTGATTACATTTGCTGCCTAAAATTTTTGGGGGTGTTGAATTAATCAATGCCAAAGAAAATGGATGGTTTGTTTTAAAGCAAAAGTGCAGTTTTTTGACTCATCAAGGTCTGGTTACATATTAAATTGTGACCCTTAGGTCACTCTACTTGTTTGTTTTTGGGTGAAAAGAACACACACACACACACACACACACACACACACACACACTCATAAACCCTTTTAATTAACCCCCTAATTATACTTAAGTCTCTAATACTTTATATGCTGACCATACTCAGCAGTCTCCCTGTGTGTGTAAACAGTAAACTCAATGTTGTTGAGCTGAGTGTATCTAGTTGTGATTGCGTTGCTCACTTATCTCAGACATCTCAGTTCACTCCTCTCAAAGACGTTGTTTACTTTATGCCCCCGGCTAAAGAGATCCATTTGGTGACATTCAAACCAAAATAAGCAAATAAATGAATTAGGATAGAGCAAGAAAAATAAATACCCTCCAAACAATATGAAGCTATATCTCTTTGGGTACTTGGTGGATGGTAAATTCACTGAATTAAAACGCTTTTCCAAGGTAGATTTAATATTACATGTTTAATTCTTTTAATCTTCATTCTCACGATGCTGTATCTTGATACTGTATGATGTACAATTTAACTCAACAAAGCGTTGTCACAGGGCAGACTGGTACCATCTCACCTCCTTTCCCTTATTGTTTTTCTGTCTGTTTTCATCTTCATCTTGTAAGTACATGACTCTGCTATAGTTTTCAATGTCAGCATTGTCCATCTGTATCATTGAAGGAATATAGGAAGTCAGCTTTTCAGTTTTTTATTATCTAGACTGAGTTTCAGTACGAATATAGACAGATGTGTAATATTCTTACCGTTTATCCCAGCTACACCTTGGATTTTAATTCAGCTTCTTTGGACCAGCGAGGATCCATTAGCTGTTGATTACATGTGCTGACTTAAAAGGGGTTTTCAATTGAAGAGAAGGTTGTTTCATGCCATGGCAGTTATTGAAAAAGCCTGGATCATTTGCTATTAAAAGACTGCCCTTGAACTACCGAAGCTGGACACTCTGCTCATTAGCATCTGTTCGACTGAAGGTAGACTCTCATTCTTAAACACTGCAGGCACCACGATGGCAGTTTGCAACATTATTTTTAGATAATTTAAAACAAATACAATATTCATCTTATTTATTCTAAATTCTGAATAAAGCAGAAAAATTGTTATGCTTGTTGAGTTTGTCCCATGATCACCCATACAAAAATGAAGGATGAAAATAATCACCAAAAATTCAAATTGGATGTCAAAGATATATATATATATATATATTAGGGATCGACCGATATTAGTTTTTTGGGGCTGATACCGATGCCGATAATTGGTGCTTAAGGAGACCGATAACCGATATTTCGGGCCGATATTCATTTGCAGTAAAGAT